>JAPVLO010000025.1:7225000-7509437 GCA_027257055.1 Cephalopachus bancanus | reverse complement strand
TGTCTGTTAAAATTGGTTCGATATGTATCATTTAGCTCAGAGTTCCAGTTTCCAAGAACCTATTGATATTAAGTGAGAACTTACTGTACATACACGCATATACATACATTTAACCAAGAGATGATGTGTAATTTTTTTGCATAGTTATTAAAGTATAAAATTTACCATATTTCTTATCTAGGGTTAAGTTTAGAGCAGGTCGACATTTTATGGCATTGTTTAGTAGAAGATTCTGAGTGTTATGATGATGCACTCCATTGGTTTTTAAATCAAGTTCGAAGTAAAGATCAACATGCTATGGGAATGGAAACCTACAAACATCTTTTCCTGGAGAAGGTAATTTTATTCACTAATAATTTTATTGTTTATATTGTTTTTTCATATTCCCTTTTTGTCTCTTGAACTATGAACTCTACTCTTTTTTTCACTTTTTTGACAATTTTTAAAAATACAGACAAATGTACTGGATTTTAGCCGTCCTAATATTTTATGTCATTCAGATCTTGCTGCATTTTGTCCTTTACAGTGTATCTAAGTTAATACTTAGTTTATATTTACAAAAATGTTGTATTTCTGTTTCTTAGTTAAGGTGCTTTAACTTTAGAATAACTCCTGAGGGCAGCACTAATTAGAAATGTTTTTTAAAAATTGTTAATAACATTATAGTCTAATTTTCGGGTGTGGTGCCCATATCCACACGTGTGAGAGCTACTTTCTGTGATTCTTTCTTTGTTAAATGGCTGTGGTTTCAGTAAATCTTCTAGGTAAATATAAGTCAATCTCCAGGTTTGTAGGTTCTGTGAAGGCATACTAGTAAAAATGTTCCAATTTTTGTTTTCCTTTTCCAGGTGCCACAGTTGGTTTGTGTGGTACTTTTTGTAAATGAAGTATTCCCTGTTGAATTTGGAAACTTAATGAAAAAAAAAAGCAGTAGACTTTTGATTATTGCTATGTTTATTTTTATATTTATTTTGAGATTATGAAGGTGAAGGGTCTACAAATTATGATCTCAGTGGTGGAATTGAGACTATATGAGTGAATTTTAGCCGTTTGCCCTCAAATGTCCCCTCTGAGGGGACATTGTAAATCTAGCAGACCATTCTGAATGCCCCCTCTCAGGGCAAACTTATGCAAGCACACATTTTTCAAAATGTATGTTTCCTTGAAATATTCCATTTAAATTGCACAAAAAAACCAAATAGAGGAATATATACTGAGATATACGTAAAAAAATTTCAGCTAACATTATGTAGAAAGAGTATGTGTGAAGTGCTTTTAATAGTGGTGGACAGACTGGACAATAAATTATATGTTATTAATGTGGGAGGAAGAAAAGAAGACTGTATTGTCTGCTTGAATAGAAAAACACCAGATAGAAGATGTCAAACAAATTACTATTGTACAACATGTATCAATGAACCTTCAATGCATTTTGATGACTGTTTCACACATTAAAAAAAAATAGAAGATTTAAATTTTGATTTTTTTTGATCATAAGTAAGCTCCTCAATGTCCAAAATTCCATTGCAAGCCAAATATCATTACAGTAAAATAATTGGTTCCAATGCTAAACTATTTAATATGAAGTGATTTGTTTTATAAAAATCAAGTTGCTGGTAGATGATCCACAAGATTTCTCCAAGTACAAGGGGTTAATACCTATAAGCTAAATTACTTAATGGAACCAAGACAAAACTACAAATAGAACTTTAGCTATCTTAAATTTCAGGCCCTGGCTTTAACACAAACTATACTTATAGCTACACATCTCATAAATTTGTAAGATGTAGGTATGGATGATAGAATGTTTTTTATTTACTTTTCTCAGGTTTGGATCTATGTATATCTTGAAAATTGAAACATGTACAAGACATGTTTTAATTATTACTTTAATAAATTTTCCATTTCAGTTTTTCAAATTATCACTAAAAATCCAAGCTGATCCTTTTTCTCCTACTTGTTTTTAGTAAAATTAAATTTCTTTATTTAAATAAAATAAAATCTGCTAATTTTCACAATAAACTAGCTTTACATTTTTTTCTCTCAAGATGCCCCAGCTGAAACCTGAAACAATTAGCATGACTGGCTTAAACCTATTTCAGCATCTCTGTAATTTGGCTCGATTGGCTACCAGTGCCTATGATGGTGGTTCAAACTCAGAGGTATGGATTTAGACTTATTTTATTGGGTCAGCTTGTGAAAATTTCGTTTTGTGCCTCAAACTAGATGACCATATTTTTCTGTAAAGCATAGAATTTACTAACTCTGGAATAGTGTTTTATCTTAAGTTCTAAAACATTTTATAAAGCAAATTTGTTGATTTTTTTTGTTATCAAAGGTAATGTTGGTTGTGCTTAATGAAAACCTATTACATATCTTTTTTATTTATAAAGAAGAGGGCATCTGAGTGTTCTTTTAGACTCCTAGAAGTTCCTGTAATATAATCAAGTATTTTATGTTAAATAGAAGGTTAGTTTAAACGGGACACAGTGGTTCACGCCTGTAATACTAACACTTTGGGAGACTGAGGTGGAAGAGTCACCTGAGCCCAGGAGGTTGAGGCTGTGGTAAGCCATGATTATGCCACTGAACTCCAGCCTGGGCAACAGAGTTAGACCCCAACACACAGTGTCCGCCCCCCCCCCCAGATTACTTTGTTGTTCTTGGATAATCTAACTCCAGTTTGTCTTTGTAATTCTCTTTTGGATTAGAGACTATACCTAAATAATCTCTGACCATGAACATGATGACTAATTCATTAACCAAATACTGTCACAGATTGCTATTCTAATCTTTGGCTTAGAGTTATAGTTGCCTAGTTTGGTGGCTGCTAGGAATTGTTGAATGCATTATCTCTGAACTTTCCTAGCATGCAGACTTGTTTTAAAGTCTTTCACTGTGTACATTCCAGTTAGTTAATAGCTTTGATTTATGTAATATCCATTCATGTTTTTCATAGTTTTCTTCAGAAGTTTGTGTTTTGTTAGGAGGAGAAAGGTAGAGAAAACTGATGTTAATCTGTATGTTAAAAAATAATTTTAATTAGATCTTGAATCCTTTTCTTGTCTGAATTGGTTTAAAAAAAATTTTTTTTTAGTCATAACTCTTATTTCAGTTACTGTGATAAGTTTAAGTTTCCATTTGGTAATTTTAGACAAGACCAATTTGATTGACCTAAGAAATAGTTATGCTCTAATTATGAGATAATCTTTTTAAAAAATTTCCAGTAGATGATGTTAACACTAAACCTTTCCGACACTTATTGGAAGCATATCTTACATCACCCTGTCCAACTCTTGGGAGCATTCACTCCCCATTTTGTCTAGTTTTTAATGAAAACATTCATTTTGTCATCTTATAGTAAACATCATAAATTTGAATGAGAACTTGTTAGCTTCTTTGTAAATATTTTTTAGAAACAAAATAGATATATATTAACTGGGGAAATTAACTGAAATGAAAGGTGAATAGATAGTTTAAGAAATTTCCTTGTTAAAAATCATTAATTGAGCAAATGTAGAAGTACTTATAAGAGCTGTGTTGAAAAATTGTTAAAAATTAATAACTTTTAAACTTCAGATATTAGTTTGATATTGAAAAGGCATGCAATTAATATTTATTAATATTTTATTTAAAATATCAGACTTTTATCTCTTTTCATTTAATAACTAAATAGTAGGAATTGCCTTAATACTTTATAAAAAATATTTAAAACTCTTGTAGGATTTTTTTAAAGTTTGATACTTCAGTCTTCTGCTTAGTCACATTGTTTAATGAACAATAAGATTTAGAGATATCATCATATTTTTCTTTTTAGCTGTGTGGTATGGACCAATTTTGGGGCATTGCTTTAAGAGCACAATCCGGTGATGTCAGTCGAGCAGCTATCCAGTATATTAACTCCTATTACATTAATGGTGAGTGATTTTGAGCATTGCCTAATAGGTTATTATTTAGACTAGGATATTTTGTTAAGCTACAGTCTAGTTTATTTTCTGTGATATAACTGAACAATACTATAAGACTTATATATATATGTCTAAATATCTGGCTTTCAGGTAAAACAGGTTTGGAGAAGGAACAAGAATTTATTAGTAAGTGCATGGAGAGTCTTATGATAGCTTCTAGTAGTCTTGAACAGGAATCACACTCAAGTCTCATGGTTATAGAAAGAGGACTCCTTATGCTGAAGACACATCTGGAAGCATTTAGGAGAAGGTATTTTTTAAATTATTGTGCTACTAGAATGAGTTTCAATGTTTTTGTTGCTGATATGTCCAAACATATTTTAAAAATTAAACTAAAGTTTTTGTTGGGGCAAGTAGAAAGCATAATTTACCAAAAGTGAAGAGTTTGTTAAAAAGTTATTTTTATTCAGAATATATACTATTTCACTGTGGAATATCAGTGCAGTATAGGTCCCTTAAAAATATTGCACAACTTTAAAAATCATTAGTGTTTGAGCAGATATGCATGAATGAGAATCTCTAGACAGACTTCCATCTTAAAGAAAATAATAACTATGATTGAAAAAGCAGAACAGCACTACTAAAAAAGTTTCACTGAAACTCTTACCAAGAACATCAGATAATCTCTCATAGTTGAATCAAATTGAGTCATTTGTTTCATTTGCTGTTTTTTTTTTTCTTCCTGGACTAGGAGACAGTATTTTAATTTTGAATTTCCATTTACCATGGAAACATGACCAAAAAATTCTGTGTTAATGAATATCTATATAATTAATTTAGACATAACCTGTGTAATACAGAAATAAAGCAAATTAACATTTATGAATATATCGACTGAAATGAAAGGTGAGTAGATAGTTTAAGAAATTCTTTGTTAAAAGTCATTAACTATGAGCAAATGTAAAAGTACTAAGAGCTGTGTTGAAAATTGTTAAAAATTAATAACTTTTTTCAACTTCAGATCTTAGTTTGATATTGAAAAGTCATAAAATTAGTATTTATTGATATTTTAAAAATCAGGAAATACTGAATAATAAAGATACACATTCCTTTTAAATAACATGATTCCATGATTTGGAACATTTGGACATTACAGAATTCATTATTTTGATTATCATTGCAATTTGTGGAAATTCTACTTAATTCCTTGTGCTTTTTTAATGAATGTATAAGGGAACTCTTGATTGTTTTGCACAGAAACTTCATACTGCCTTATCACTTTTACCACTTTAAATAAAATAAAACACAAGCAAGGGTGGTGTATCGTATTCAAAGTAATAAAAAATTGATACACATTTATTATGAAATCCAGATACCAAATAAAATATATAAAAAGTGAAAGTCTCCTATAATCATTTTCTTTCTATCAGAGGTAGTTACTGTCAGTGATACCTATTCTTCCAAAATTTTTTCTATGTTGCAGGATCTACAAATAATAGACCAAATAGGGCCTATTGGTTCAAACTCTTAGTCCCACAGCATTACTGATTTTTAAAAATAAGTGCTTATTTTAAAAGTCCTTAGGTCGGGCTTAGTGGCTCAGCCTGTAATCCCAGCACTTTGGGAGGCCGAGGCAAGTGGATTGCCTGAGCCTGTGGGCTCCAGACCAGTGGCCCAGGCAATGTGGCGAGAGCTTGTTGCTATAAAAAAAAAAAAAATTAGCCAGGCATGGTAGCGCGTGCCTGTAGTTCCAGCTACTCGGAAGGCTGAGGCAGAAGGATCCCAGAGCCTAGCAGGTCGACGCTGGGGTGGCCATGAGCTGCATGCCACCACACTCCAGCCTGGGCAACAGAGTGAGATTCCAACTCATTAAAAAAAAAAGTCTTTAAAAAATATATTCGTTTCCTAGCATTCAGTAGCACTTTTTCTTTCATTTTGTTGAGACAGAGTGTTACTATGTTGCCTAGACTAGGTGTAATATTGAACTCCTTGGCTCAAGTGATCCTCCAGCCTCAGCCTCTCAGCTAGGACTTTAGGCACATGTCGCCATGGCTGGCTGTTTTTTGTAGACATGATGTCTCACTATTTGCCCAGACTTAATAGTGCTTTTTATAAGTTTAGTGAATTTAAACTCAAAAATCTCTTCTCAGATGTACAAATTTTGTACTTATTTATTTAAAAAAAGTATTGCCATGTCGTTGACATAAATCTTGTATTGTTCATGTTTTATGCTAAAAGTTAATGTTAAATAATTTATATAAATATATATTTTGTGACCGGGTGTGATGCTCGTGGCTGTAGTTCTGGCTACTTGGAAGGCCGAGGCGGAGGGATCGCCAGAGCCCAGCAGGTTGATGCTGGAGTGGTGGTGACCATGCCATTGCACTCCAGCCCGGGTGACAGAGTGAGACTCCTACTCAAAAATATATATTTTATATATATATATATATATATATATATATATATATCTTTTTTCTTTTTTTGTGAGTGAGTAGTAAAGTAGGAAATTGATAAAACTGAATACTCAAAAAACAAAGCAGTCGTTTAAAAAATGTAGGTATTTTCATGCAAATTTTTTGTTCAGTGTCATCAACTATTTGATATACCTAGTGTTACTACTAATTTAGACTTGTATAATATTTATAGATTGAATATATAAAATATCTTGTAGTCTTTATACTACGAGTGTAAATAATAATGTCTTAAAGGGTTTTCTTTCTTTTTTTTTAAATAAAGTTACAATACTACACAGTAGTTCTCAGTTGGAAATGATTTTGTTTCCCAAGTCACAGTAGGTAATGTCTAGAGACATTTTTGGTTATCACAGCAAGATAGGGCTGCTACTGGCATCTGGTGAGATGCTACGAAATATCCTACAGTTGATGACATATAGCCTCCTGCACCCCAACCCCACTACCTCCTGACAAAATAAGAAATTATAAGACTTAAAATGTCAGTAGTGCTAGGAGTTGTGGCATATACTTGTAATCCCAGATACTTGAGAGGCTAAGGCAGGAGAGTCATTTGAGACCAAGAGTTCAAGGCTGTAGTGAGCTATGATCACATCACTGCACCTTGTCTCTTTTAAAAAAAGAAAAGTAAATAATGATGCAGTTGAGAAACCCCTTGTTTTGAAATATGTAACAAAAATATTCGTTTAAGATTATTCTTTAGTTCAATCATAAAACCGGACTTTGGAATCACTTCTAGGAAATAAGTCCATTCATTCCCTTACTTTCCATTTCTTTATTCTAGAACTGCTGACTAGTTTTAGACACTGATAACTTTTTTTCTTTTTTTGAGTTGGAGTCTCACTCTGTCGTCCAGGCTGGAGTGCAGTGGCACACTCATGGTCACCCCAGCGTCAACCTGCTGAGCTCCAGCAATCCTTCTGCCTTTGCCTTCCAAGTAGCCAGAACTACAGGCACACACTACCATGCCTGGCTAATTTTTGATTTATTGTGGAGATGAGGTCTTGCCAAGTTGCTTGGGCTGGTCTTGAACCTGTGGGCTCAGGCAATCCACTTGCATTGTCCTCCCAAAGTGCTGGGATTACAGGCTGAGCCACCGAGCTCAGCCAATTTTTTTAATTAACTAAACTCTGGTACTCTGAATTCTAAAAATAAGTTAGAAAATTGACAAGTATTTAGTGTCATGCTAGATGCCTGTTTCCTTTGAAATATGTGTCTTTGTAGTTAACTTTATAATTTTAGCAGTGATGAAATTGACGTTTAAATTTGGTTAGGCTGGTTCACATTTATTTATTCGAATATATTTATTTCTCTGAAAAATATTTTTTAATATCTATTTTATTCTTAATGTAGGAATTACAGCTTACTGTTTTTTAAAATTCCTTCTGCCTCCTCTGTTCCTACCCACTCCATCTTAAAAATTGTTCTAAATGTGACTTTTGTTTCTTCAGCCATTTCTCTTGGTGGCTGTTTTTGTTTGGAGCTCTTAGCGATATTTATGCATGTAAGTTTGATTCAGTATGATGAATCTAAACTTAAAACTTATTACTGTGGGATAAAATGGAGTGGGCTTCAGAACTTCTTATGTTCTTTTCCAGTTTGCGAAATGTTTAAACTTCTGTAATATTAAAATGATTTAAAATGGTATCCTTTCTGTGTTTCATTTTTGTCATGTTTTAGGTTTGCATACCATCTAAGACAGTGGCAAATTGAAGGCACTGGTATCAGTAGTCATTTGAAAGCTCTGAGTGACAAACAGTCTCTGCCACTGAGGGTTGTATGCCAGCCAGCTGGACTTCCTGACAAGGTAGTAACATAGTTTTAATTTACAAATTGTTAACATTTCCCAGTTCAAATATCTGTTCTTTTGTATTTTTAAATTGGTTGCATCTCATATTTCAGATGACTATTGAAATGTATCCTAGTGACCAGGTAGCAGATCTTAGGGCTGAAGTAACTCATTGGTATGAAAATTTACAGAAAGAACAAATAAATCAACAAGCTCAGCTTCAGGAGTTTGGTCAAAGCAGCCGAAAAGGAGAGTTTCCTGGTAAGTTCAACATCTCAAATTTTCATTAAAAAAAAAAATTCTCTTGTATGTTAACTGTCTTAATTTGTCGAGTACTGCTATAACAGAATACCACAGACTGAGGCCGGGCAGGGTGGCTTATGCCTGTCATTGCAGCACTTTGGGAAGTCAAGACAGGAGGATTGCTTGAGGCAAGGAGTTTGAGACCAGTCTGGGCAACATAGGGAAACCTCTTCTCTACAAAAAATAAAAAATTAGCATACCTTTAGTCCCAGCTACTCAGGAGGGTAGGGCAAAGAATCGCCTGAGCCTAGTATAGGTCAAGAGCTGCAGTGAGCTATGATCATGCCACTGTACTCTAACTGGGCGTCAGAGTGACCTAACTCAAAATAATAATAATAATAATAATAATACCACCACAGTCTGGGTAATTTATAAAGAACATCAATTTATTTCTCATAGTTCTGGAAGTTGAGAAGTCCACATCAGAATGTCAGCATCTGGGAGGGCTGTTCTCTGCTTTTAACATGGTGCTTTAATGCTGCATTCTTACATAGCAGAAGATAGAAGGACAAAAAGAAAAAACTCCTCCATCAAACCTTTTTGTAATGTCATTAATTCATTTATGAGGTCAGAGACTTCATGACCTAAAAACCTTCCAAAAAATCCCATCTTTCAACACTGTTGTGTTTGGGATTAAGTTTTAATGTATTTCTAAAAAAAACCTATTTAAACTTTTGATGTTACCATCAAAAGACTTTTTGAAGTTGTTTTCATAAGCAATTTGGGAATTTTTGATAAATTTAAGTCTCAGTATATTGCTCATTATTCTATTTTTGCCTAATAATTTTTTTTTTTGCTGTTTTGATACTTTTTTTTTCTGAGCATATAAGAAGAATATACTAGCCAGGCATAGTGGCTCATGACTGTAATCCCAACACTTTGGAGGAGAGAGGGTTGCATGAGCCCAGGAGTTTGAGACCAGCCTGGATAACTTGACAAGACCTCAACTCTAGAGTAAACCAGTTACAGGTATGGTGGTATATACCTGTAGTCCCAGCTACTTGGGAGGCTGAGGTGGAAAGATCGCCTGACCCCAGCAGGTGGAGGCTGCAGTAGCTGTGAGCATGCCACTGCACTCCAACTTGGGCAACAGAATGATACTCCAACTGAAAATATATATATACTCTTTTTTTTCTTTTTGCGTTAGAGTCTCACTCTGTTACCCAGGCTGGAGTGCAGTGCACTTAAGCCCAACACAGCCTAATTTTTTTATTGTTTTAATAAGGTCTTGCCAAGTAGCCCAGGCTAGTCTCGAACCCTTGGGCTCAGGCAGTCCTCTCACCTCCGCCTCCCAAAATGCTGGGATTACAGGCGTGAGCCACTGCACTTGGCTGAAAAAATATATATACTCTTAAATCCCACTTGTGCATTTCTTCTGTACAAAAGTATCATAGTAAGAGGTTTTTTGGCCGGGCTCAGTGACTCAGCCTGTAATCCCAGCACTTTGGGAGGCCGAGGCAAGTGGATTGCCTGAGCCCACGGGTTTGAGACCCACCCGGGCAACTTGGCAAGACCTCGTCTCTGCAATAAATAAATAAAAAATTAGCCAGGCGTGGTAGTGCGCTCCTATAGTTCTGGCTACTTGGAAGGCTGAGGTGGAAGGATTGCAGGAACCCAGTAGTTTGAGGCTACGGTAGCCAGGAGTGTGCCACTGCACTTCAGTCTGGGTGACAGAGTGAGACTCCAACTCAAAAAAAAAAAAAAAAAAAAAAAAAAAGAAAATTTTCATGTAGGTCTAATATGTATATATATTTGATTCTCCACTGCTGTTACCATTAGTGGGTTTTTAGTGTCCTTCCTTGGAATGTAAACTGTGAGTTATTCAAAAAACAGCCCAAGGTGGGGTCACAGTGGCTCACGCCTATAATTGCAGCATTTTGGGAGACCAAGGAAGCAGGATCGCTTGGACCAGTAGTTTGAGATCAGCGTAGGCAGCATAGCAAGACCTTGTCTCTACAAAAAACAAAAAAATCCCCAGAAATTAGCTAGGCATGGTTGCAGTCACCTGTAGTCTCAGCTACTCGAGAGTGCTGAAGCAGGAAAATTATACCTGAGCCCAGGAGGTTGCAGCTGTGGTGAACTGTGATTCTTCCACTGCACTCCAACCTGGGTGACACAGTGAGATCCTGACTCAAAAAAAAAAAAAAGGAATATTAAGAGGAGAGATATAATTTAAGAGTCTGAAATCTTAGTGTTTTAATGTTGATAAAATACTGTCATTTCTGATACAAGGAATTTGAGATCAGCCTGGGCAGCATAGCGAGATCTTGTCTCTACAGAACGTTTCTTAAATGGCTAGTTATGGTGGTACACACCTGTAGTTCCAACTACTCAGGAGGCTTAGGCTCATTGCCCGAGTCCAGTGGGAGGGTTTTATTTTAATTCATTTAATTTATTTTTATTTATTTTATTTTTTTATTTATTTTTCTTTTCTTTTTCTAAACTCTTCTGTAAACTTTAAACTCCTCGTTATCTGCCTTAACTCTCAGGAATAGATAAAACTAGAATGTCTTCTTTAGTATGAAATGAATGTTTCAAGCATTAGGACATAGAGGTGAGAGCAGAAACTTCATTAGCACTTAGTAATAACAGTCTGGGGTACAAAGAAGATTCTCTACCAGATTCATTGTCAGTTCTTTCCTAAGATAGAGAAGATAGTACGACAACAGCAGGGGTCTTGGTCATAAAAACACTCAGTAAAGCATTTCTCTGTAGGCACTGATCTTATAGATTATCCTCCAACTTTAGTATACAGTAGTGATTGTGGGATATCCTTTATCAAACTCTTGGTGATGCTTTTTACTGCTCTTCTGTGTCAGATAGTCTTGTTTTCATTATCCATACCTTTCTCATTTTGGTCTACTTTTTTTTTTGTTTTTAATAAATTAGAATACACTGAATTGTCCAGTGGCTTCTTGTGAGAAAGTTGATAGGGCAAAATTTTGTATTTCTGACAGCAGAAATGAAAAATTTAATAAAAAGATTACAAAATAAAACTGGCAGCATCTCTCAGGAACTTGAGTTAAAACTCAAATAAATGAAACATAGGAGATAAAAGATGATGAGTCCAAGATATAAAGCATCTAAGTAAATAGACATGTACTAGAAAGAGATATTATAAAGGACGGGATTGGGGGCAACCCCTCTGGGTCTCCTCCCACTGTGGGAGCTTTTCTGTCCTCTCAATAAATCCTGCTTTCTCATTGAAAAAAAAGACAGGATTGGTTCAGTTTGTCTTTTGTCATTTCTACTGTCATACTTTAAATATCCAGGAGTTCTTTTTTCTGTGAAAAAAACACTTATTTTTATACTTGAAATAGCTTTTTGAGGATATTAGTTTTGACTGTGTATTTTTTTGAATTGGTGTCTCACTCTTTACCAAACTGGAGTCCAGTGGCATGATTTGGGCTTACTGCAGCCTCCATCTCCTGGGCTCAGGCAATGATGGTAGAATTACAGGCTTGAGTCACCATGTTGGGCCAGTATTTTTTTTTTTTTTGAGTTGGAGTCTCACACTGTTGCCCAGACTGAAGTGCAGTGGCCGCTCCCGGCCACCACAGCCTCGACCTGCTGGGCTCTGGCGATCCTTCCACCTCAGCCTTCCGAGTAGCCAGAATTACAGACGCGCGCTACCATGCCCGGCTAATTTTTTGATTTATTGTAGAGATGAGGTCTCGCCAAGTTGCCCAGGCGGGTCTCGAACCTGCAGTATTTTTTTTAATTGTTTCTTTTTTTGCCTAGTGTAATAGTGCCTGCATTTTAATTAGAACGTTTAGACTATTTACATTTAATGTGATCATTTAATTGTTTTCTAGTTTTTCATCTGTTCTTTGTTTTAGGCGCGTATTAACCACTTTGGCAGTCTTCCTTCTTATGTGTAGATTAAAGTTTCTATTTGATTTCATTTTTTTCTTTCTAATAAACTTCCCTTAAAACTTTGTTTTGTAGATCTTCTGTGCATTTTCTCAAGCTTTTGTCTTCCTAGAAAATAGATTGGGGCTTTGTTGTTTGTTTGTTTTTTTGAGTTGAATTCTTGTTCAGGCTGGAGTGCAGTGGCCTGCTGACGGCTACCACAGCCTCAACCTGCTGGGATCAGGTGATCCTTCTGCCTCAACCTTCCAGGTAGCTGGAACTACAGGCGTGCCCCAACTTGCCATACTAGTTTTTTTATTTATTGCAGAATAAGGTCTTGCCAAGTTGCCTAGGCTTGTCTCGAGCCTGTAGCTAGGCTCAGGCAGTCCTCTCACCTCAGCTTCCCAAAGTGTTGGATTATAGGCATGAGCCATCATGCCCAGTTGAAAAAAGGTTTTTTTTAGCCTTCATTTTTGAAGCCTTTTTCCACTGGATGTAGAACTCTAGGTCATTAGGTTATGTTTGTTTTTCCCTTTCAGGACTTTACAGATGTTATTCTATTATTATTTTTCTTGCAGTGTTTGTGACCTTTAGTATGTGGTTTTCCTTATCTTTCATCCTTTATATCCAATTTGTCTTTTTTTCTTGTGATTGGATTTAAAGACTTTTCTAACATTGATATTCATTAGTTTTATTATGGATGTATCTTTTTTTGTGTTTATGAGATTTGAGTTTATTCATCTTTTTGGATCTGTTAGTTTGTAATCTATACCAAATTTGGAAAAGGTTAGCAATTATTTATTTCTTTAAAAATTTACTTTCTTGGCAACCCCCTCGGGTCCCCTTCCACTCTAGGAGCTTTTCTGTCCTCTCAATAAATCCTACTTTCTCACCTTAAAAAAAAAAATTAAAAAATTATTTTCTTGGGCCAGGCAAGCCTGTAATCCCAGCACTTTGGGTGACTGAGGCGAGAGGATTGCCTGAGTCCACGGGTTCGACACCAGTCTGGGAAACATAACGAGACCTCATCTGTACAATAAATCAAAAAATTAGCTGGGTGTGGTGGTGCACGCCTATAGTTCCAGCTACTTGAAAGGCTGAGGCAGAAGGATTACCCAGCAGATTGAGGCTGTGGTGGTCAAGAGCACGCCACTGCACTTCAGCTTGGTTAACAGAGTGAGACTCCAACTCCAAAAAAACAAACTTATTTTCTTTCTCTCCTTACCACTTTTATTTGTAAACTTATAGTTCAGTGTTTCTAGGGTGTTTGTTAATGTCTCACAGATTACTAAGACACAGTTCCCTTTCTTTTCTTTCATCCTTTTTTTTGTTTGTTTTTGTGGGTCGTGTTTAATTTAGTCCTGTGCCAAATCAGTACAAAACAGGTTATAGATTATGACCTTGCCCTGGTGTGACTTATCTTTTTTGAGGATTGCTATTCACCACAAATCGATTTGGTTTACATCTTTCAAACTTTGTTGATATGATCTTGTCCCTATTTTTCCGTATCCTTATGTGTGTAAAATATTAATAATTTATTTTCTTGGAGTTTCAGATGGCAAAAATTACATGGTTGTTGATATTCAGCCACAAACCAAGAATTGTTGAGATTTGTTTACTTTTTTGTTTTGAAACATTTATTACATTAAGATTTTAATTTTTTAAATTCTTTCCAGTACTGTTAGGCAGTAAGCCTTTTTACATTACAAAAGGTCTTCTCAAAAGTAGTAAAAGACAATATGTAGCTCTGTTTATTATAAAATTCAGTTTAGGCATTCAACATTAATGTCAGTCAACATTAATATGTTATCTATCCTAGCTGCTATAACAAAGTATCATACACTGGGAAGCTTATAAACAACAGAATTTTATTCTGTTAGTTTTATTCTATAGTTCTGAAGACTGGAAAGTCCAAGATTGAGGAGCTAGCAGCTTCAGTGTTTAGTGATAACCTATTGTCTCATAAATGGTGGCATGGTACCTTCTCGCTGTTTTCCCATGGTAGAAGAGGCAAGTTAGCTCCCTTAGGTCTCTTTTATAAGGACACCAATCCTGGTAATGAGGGCTCTGCCCTCATGACCTAATAACTTCCCAAAGGTCCTGCTTCCAAAAACCATCACCTTGGCGATTAGGACTTAATGTATGAATTTGAGGGCACACAAATTTTCAGATCATAGCACCTATCATACATACACACAAGCCGTAGGCCTATCTCACATCAATTAGAGACCAAGGCCTAAATAAAGTACTAGCCTTTATTTTTCTCTTTTGAAATAAAATAATACATGTTTAGAGTATCTATTAAATTAGGAAACAAATCACTCTGTGTTATCTTAGCATTGATCATTACTATGGGTGTTTTATGTTAATGTTGCAAAGATTAATAATCATACATTGTGTTTAATTGTTTCATTAGGTTAGAATAGACACTTAATAAAAATCTACCAAAGTATTAGCCTGGCACTGTAGCTTGCCCCTGTAATCCCAGCTGCTTGGCAGGAAGATCACTTGAGCACAGAAGTTCAGGGCTACTGTGAGCTGTGATCACATCACTGAACTCTCATCTGCACAACAGAGCAAGCCTTCTTTTTTGTTTTTTTTTTTTTTTTAGTCATCACACTCCTTTACAGGCTATAATTTTTTTGGTTTTGTAGAAAGAAATGAAGCATAGCTATTGGAAGAGATTATTCAACTATAATTAGGGGGTAATAGGATGATGAATAGGATATTAAAATCCTCATTTCACTATACAGTGTACAATAGCAATCTTAAAAGTTAGGGTAATCTTACTGTGTGGTCTTTGTAAAACATCAAAATACAATTTTTTGAAACAAATGAACAGCTGAATAAACGGAGATACTTAGAATGTCCGTACTAAATATTGTGGAGGTATACAGTAAATTTCTTTTTTAATGTGTTATACCTAAAATCCCAATGTAATTTTTGTTTAAAATTTGATGAAATTACTGTGAAGTTATTTGTATGAATAAACTAAGCAACAGTAGAAATTTGGGGAAGAAAGCCAAAAAGCACCACATAGAGAGATGGATTTCTGTACTAGCTATTAAAGAATTTAAACTATAATAGTATGATTTTGGTGAGGGCAGTGTTAAGTAAATAACACAGAATGCATGACTTGTTCAATTTGGGGAAAAAAGAAAACCTCTATTTTCTCTAATGTTTAGGATGTGTTTAAAATGTCATGTCTTTATTAACAAAATGACAGGAAAATTCAGAAGAAGGTAGAATTGAATATGTTTTTTTTTTATTATAAAGATGTGGGGTACAATTCAGGGTTAGGTATACAAGCATTGATTATGCAGGTACCCTTATTGATGAGGTATGCCCCTCCCTGAATATGTATTTTTCAATCATTGGGAGGGTCAAAATTTCTAGGCTTAGAAATAATGAGAAAGGAAAGAATCATAGGTTTACACAACAATGTAATTTAATTACAAAACAATTGTGCTTAAGGAAAGTTGCTAAAACAAATCTCACTGGGGGAAATCATTTTCCTTCCTCTGTGTTTGAAATATGTTTTTTCTTTTTTTTTTGAGTTGGAGTCTCACTCAGTCGCCCAGACTGGAGTGCAGTGGCCGCTCCTGGCCACCGCAGCCTCGACCTGCTGGGCTCCGGCAATTCTTCCACCTTAGTCTTCCAAGTAGCTGAAACTACAGGTGTGCGCTACCACGCCCGACTAATTTTTTGATTTATTGTAGAGATGAGGTCTCGCCAAGTTGCCCAGGCGGGTCTTGAACCCGCAGGCTCAGGCAATTCACTCACCTTAGCCTCCCGAAGGCGCGGGATTACAGGCTGAGCCACCAAACCCGGCTGTTTTTTTTTTTTTTTAATAGAACTTTTTTACTTGTGTGAAGGGAAAAAGGTACTTTTAAGATGAGTCATTGTGGAATGTAGTAGCCCTGTCTCATTCTTTTTAAAAATAATTTTTAACAATATTTAGTGGCTATATTCTATGGAAGTTTGTTACATTAAGTGAATAAATGTAACAATGTTTTAGTTGAATTATTCACCATTTTGTAATTTTCCTGATTTTTTTACGTAAGCATTTCCTTTTTCAAAACATTCTTGCATTGTATAATAATGTGAATGTCAACTAAGTTCTAGTACCTAGTATATATCTGTGAACATAATGACATCTCTGCTCTTGTGGAACTGAGATTTGTTTTGTTTGTTTTTATTTATCTTTTTGAGGAGAGACAGATAACACACATGTAATATCAGGTGTTAATAAGTGCTTTAAAGCAGTGTAAAGGGTGAATAGTGAAATAAGGATCTTTAGATTGAGTGGTTAGGAGGAAGCTTCCATTTTTTTGAGATACTTGAAGGAAGCGAGAGAGTAAGTTGTATAAGTTCCTGGAGAGGAGCATTTTAGTTCTTGAGATGGTAACATGCTTAGTGTTTTCAAGAAAGGGTAAGGAAGCCCAGCATTTTGTTGTATGCCTATAGTCCTAGCTACTTGGGAAGTTGAGGCAGGAGGATTGCTTGAGCCTAGGAGTTCAAGGCTATAGTGAGCTATGACCACATCACTGTGTTCCAGCCTGGGTGACAGAGCGAGAGCCTTTCTTAAATAAATAAAAATAAATAAACACACATTTTAAAAAGGAAAGGGCAAAGAAATTGGGTTGCTGGGGAGGGGAGGAAAAAAAAAAGAAATTGGGTGGCTGAAGCATAGTTAGTGAGGTAGAGATGGTGGAGAAATGAAGTTGAAGGTGTAGCCAGCAAAGAAACTTTATGCATTCTAGAAGTATATTGCTTCGGTTTATTGAGTTATTGAATTTGCCATAGTTCTAGAGGGCTGTAGCTGATGGATTTTTTTTCCATTCAGATTTTTTCACTATATATATATTTGGGGGGGTGCTAATAATGGAGAAGCGAGAACTCAATCATTATAAATATATGCCAGTTAATGAAACTTATACATTACAAAATCTGATTCTTCTGCATATATCCCTGTGGGAAATGCAGTAGGTTCCAAGAAATCTCCTTTGGCATTTTTTTTTTTTTTCCTTTTAGAAAGCAGGATTTATTTGAGAGGACAGAAAAGCTCCCATGGTGGGAGGGGACCCGAAGGGGTTGCCTATTTTTTTACTTTTAATATCTTTTTATTTTTAAACCTGTGGGGATTGATCTAGTTAGAATGGTGCCAACAGAGAACTTTCTTGTAATTTTTACTGTTTGTCTAAGGCAAACCTTAGACGACAAAAAATATACAGAAAGCATACTTAGCATTACTACTACTTCTCTTACAAATGCATTTAAGCTTAACATGTAGTGGCCTTAATTGGTATATATACTTATTCTTGTCAGCAAATAATTCTTCTTAAAAAGTTCACATCCATTTTTCCCTGTTTTTAAGGAGGCCTCATGGGACCTGTGAGGATGATTTCATCTGGACATGAGTTAACAACAGATTATGATGAAAAAGCACTCCATGAGCTTGGTTTCAAGGATATGCAGGTATATATACAATGTGGTTTGAGTTTTAATTATCTCTTGACTATTAGTCAACAGTCAAACATTTGAAGGTGTAGTTCTAAAAAGGTCTTATTGCTTTTGTTATATTAAAATTGTAAGTGATGTTATTTTATACTGTAGATTTATCATTTGGTTAAACCAAAAACTTGATGTGTGTGTAATTTTCCCCCCCTATTTCTCTTATTTTTGTAGATGGTGTTTGTATCTTTGGGTGCACCGAGAAGAGAACGGAAAGGGGAAGGTGTTCAGCTGCCAGCATCTTGCCTACCACCCCCTCAGAAGGACAACATTCCAATGCTTTTGCTTCTACAAGAACCTCATTTAACTACTCTTTTTGATTTATTAGAGATGCTTGCATCATTTAAACCACCCTCAGGGAAGGTGTCAGTTGATGATAGTGAGGTAACTATATAGGTTTCATTTTTAGAAATCTTATTTTCTCTTTCTGTTGAAAGAATATAAAAAATAAAATTGCAAAATATTACCAAATATGTTTAGTAAAGTATAATAATTTTTTCAGTAATCTCTTAAGAGTAGTAAAACTCAGAAACCCATTCATTCATCATTTATTATTTAATTCCTAATGTGATCCTGGCATACTGTTTTAATCAAAGTATTATGTATAAGGGTGATCAAAATGGACATAGTTTCAGCCTTCATTGAATCCATTGGGGAACACAGTTAATGGAAATGCCTAACAGATAAATAGGTTCAGATAGGTGCTAAAACTAAAACATGGTGTGTTATTATTAGGGGGTGTAGATGGTGGAGACCCATTTGTTATTTGGTCTAGAAATGTTTCTCTGAGGGAGACCATATATACTGAGTTAAAATGATGAAAAGGAGTCAGTCAAGTGAAAAGAACAAGGAATGATCTGGATAAAGTAATCTGATTCTTGAAACCCTTGATGTACGTAGGAGTTAGGCAGGTCAAGAAATTTTGTTAGAGAATTATAAAGTAGAACATGGAGGGGATTGGAAGAGTAGATTGAGAGGAATGGGATTTGAAAGGTATGGAATGAAAGAATATAAACCTTATGAGCCATTGTGAACCATTTCCATTTTACTCATATCATTAGATATCATTAAAGTAGATATCATTAAAGGATTTTATAAACAGAGGATATACACACGTTCTGTTATTTGTTTGATATGTAATAGGTTTGTTTGGCAAAAGTAACACAGTCAGAAAAGAACCTAATGCACTAGTCCAGGAAGGAGTTGACAGTGCCCTAGAATGTGATCGTGACAGTAGAAAAAAATGAAGTGGACACCAGGTCATAGCAGCATCACTTGGTGGTAGATTGGATTTTAGGAGTAGAGAATGCAGAGTGAAGAACAAGGAAGACATAGATATGACATTAGTTTCTGGCTTGAGCAACTGGGTAGATTCCATTTGAAATGAAGAATGATGGGTGCCTGAGGGACATCAAGTGGAGATGTCAAGGAATTATTTGTGATTCATAAGTTTGGGGTTCAGAGAAAAAGTTTGGCCTAGAAAAGTAAGTTTGTGGGTTTGCACTGTGAATATGGTATTTAAAGTCAAGAATGTATACAAGATCACCTAAAGGAGCCATTTTCAATCCACTGACATTTTAAAAAATGTCCTTAGAAGGACTTACCCTAAGATATATATCTTATCATGTATGCATTTAGCTTATCCAGTTGAATAACAATTTTGAGATTGAGTGGCAAATAAAATGATGGTGCTTTGTTGATTTTTCCGTATGTTAGTCTACTGTTCTTTCCCCCACGAGTAAGTTAAGTGACTTCTTGTATTTCTATTGTGTTTTGATCATGGATGCAGTGTTGGCTGCTATTGAGCCCTCTATTCCCCATACTCTTCTTCTCGTATGTTGGGGCATTCTTAAATTCCCAAGAAATCTCCTTTTTTGTCAAGCAGAGTAATCAGTATGTGCCCATGAACCTTTGTTTCCTCCTTTGTGCTAGTGTTCTGTGCAGTGTATTATGGGAATAATGGAGGGGGAAAGACAAACATTTGCTGAAGGTTTCTGCAAAAGGGGAGTTGTTTAAATTGGGTCCAGTTACTGATGAGAGTAAAGAAAAACATTACAGTTTTTCTTCATGACAGAAAAATGAATGGTATGTTTGAGAATGGGAGGATGACATAGTGTAATTTAAATATAAGGAGAAAGGGAGATTGTAACTTATACTGCAAAAGGATCTTAATGTGATTTTGTTTTTTATAAAATGGATTCCCGTCATCATGGCAGATTTTAAGCAACAAAATGAGATCTTTTCTTGGCTTATAGAAATAAAATTTAAGCTGGGCGTGGTGGCTCACACCTGTAATCCCAGTACTTTGGGAGGCGGAGGCAAGAGGATTGCATGGGTTCAAGACCAGCTTGGGCAACATGGCGAAACCTTGTCTCTACAATAAATAAAAAAATTAACTGGGCGTGATGGCGCACGCCTGTAGTTCCAGCTACTGAGGCTGAGGCAGAAGGATTGCCTGAAGCCCAACAGGTCGAGGCTGCGGTGGCCATGAGCGTGCCACTGCCCTCCAGCCTGGGCAACAGAGTTAGACTCCGAGAGAGAGAGAGAGAGAGAGACACAACACACACACACACACACACACTTTAGATGAGGGAGTGGAGGATGTCTTTAGATAAAACAGTGACCAGCTAGACTTGAGAGAGAGAGAGAGAGAGAGAGAGAGAGAGAGAGAGAGAGACAGCACACACACCACACACACACACACACACACACACACACAACACACTTTAGATGAGGGAGTGGAGGATGTCTTTAGATAAAACAGTGACCAGCTGGACTCGGTAGCTCAGCCTGTAATCCTGCGCCTTTGGGAGGCTGAGGTGAGTGGATTGTTCGAGACCCGCCTGGGCAGCAAGACCTCATCTCTACAATAAGTCAAAAAATCAGCCGGGCGTGGTAGCACATGCCTGTAATTCCGGCTACTTGAAAGGCTGAGGCGGAAGGATTGCCGGAGCCCAGCAGGTCGAGGCTGCAGTGACCGGGAGCGGCCACTGCACTCCAGTCTGGGCGACAGAGTGAGACTCCAACTCAAAAAAACAACAACAACAAAAAAACGGTGACCAGAGGTAAAAGGACCAGCCTGGGCAACAGTTATACTCCAACACACACACACAGTTTAGATGAGGGAGTGGAGGATGTATTTAGATAAAACAGTGACCCAACACACACAACACACACACACACACACACACACACACACACACACACACACGGTTTAGATGAGGGAGTGGAGGATGTATTTAGATAAAACAGTGACCAAACACACACACACACACACACAGTTTAGATGAGGGAGTGGAGGATGTATTTAGATAAAACAGTGACCAGACACACACACACACACACACACACAGTTTAGATGAGGGAGTGGAGGATGTATTTAGATAAAACAGTGACCAGACACCCCACACACACACACACACACACACACACACACACACACGAGTTTAGATGAGGGAGTGGAGGATGTATTTAGATAAAACAGTGACCAGAGGTAAACACACACACACACACACACACACACACACACACACACACACACACACACACGAGTTTAGATGAGGGAGTGGAGGATGTATTTAGATAAAACAGTGACCAGAGGTAAAAGGACCAGTTAAGAGGACATTGTATTATTAGTCTGAGTGACACACACACACACACACACACACACACACACACACACACACACACGAGTTTAGATGAGGGAGTGGAGGATGTATTTAGATAAAACAGTGACCAGAGGTAAAAGGACCAGTTAAGAGGACATTGTATTATTAGTCTGAGTGACACCTAAACCAGAGGGAAAGCATTTTATTGTTTTAGCAGATATCTTATTAAATCTTATTTATGGCAGGTGTACTGTGGTTAATATAAAGATTCCTTGTTGAACAAGACTGGTTTGGCCCTGATGAGGGTTACAAAAAGTAAAAATAAAGGTTCTTTACTGTTTATGTCCTATGGGACATCAGTCATAACAGAATATCATCTCCCCCCCCCCGCTTTCCCTCATATTCTTTTTTCGTGGAATTGTCGTACTCTTTTTTTAGTGGGTATTTACAAAGGAATGAATTCTATTTTATCGAAACTCAGTTTAGGTTTTCCCACCTAGAGCAGAAGTGTTACTCAGAGATTGCTTCTCGTTCTTCATCAGCCTTGTGAGAGGCCAAGTTTAACTTGAAACTTTCTTTGATATTTTCTTGCCTTTAAAGTTTACTAGCTTTCTACCATTTTACCAAAGGAACTAAGTTACATTTCATGGACTTGATAGAATATTCTTTTGGCATCTCTTAGACTGTATTATTTCAAAGAAACACTATGACTGAAACAATAGTAGTATAATAGCAAACCAATTCATATTTTGTGGAAAATAACCAGAACTGTAAATTCTAGCTTTTACTGTTTGTACCTCTTGGAATGGTACTTTAATTTAAAAAACAAAACCTTACCCATATATTATTGCTTTCTGAAACATTATTTGTTTTACTCTCATCTTAGTTCAGATTTAACAAATGATAATGAAAAAAGTGTATCTGAGACTGAAAAATAAGGTATGGATTACCAAAATAAGAGAAACAGTTATGCTCTTTTTCTAAATGGGAGGTCAAGGATTTGATTGTTGTTGGGCTCAGAGTGTTGACCTGCAAATGAATATATAGATGATAGTGTATGTATGACCTTATGAAACAAATCTTTTCACTTTTGTTTCAGAAGTTTCCCAAGAAAACTGATCAACCTTAGAGGAAGGCTATTCTATAAAAGTGTTTATTAAGAAATTGAAAACCACTGCTTTGATATAACTATTAATTTTCTCAAAAAAAGTAATTTACCATGGAACACATATTTTCTTTATTTTTACAAAATGAGGCTAAAAATAATAACAAATTTGAAGTTGAACTTACGTTAAAAACTCTTTTTTCTGTGTAGAGCTTAAGATGTGAAGAACTTCATCTTCATGCGGAAAATCTGTCTAGGCGTGTTTGGGAACTACTGATGCTTCTCCCTACATGTCCTAACATGTTGATGGCATTCCAGAATATTTCAGATGAACAGGTGAGCCCACAAAATCTTTTTTACTCTCCTGGAGGATGGCCCAGTTTACATTCCTACTGACAGTGTATGAGATCATCTATTGCCTCATAGCCTCAGTAATGATTATAATAGGTAAAAAGTTTGAGTTCATTTATTTATTTAGTGAAGTTGAATAACAAAACAGAGGCTGAATACAAGACAAAGATGTTTTCTTTTTCATTTTTAAAAAAAATTTTAGAGTTGTTGGGTACAAGTGAGGATTCACTACATAACTAAGTTGCATGCAGGTAAAGTATGGGCTTTTAACTGGCCCTCTTCTCCCTGTGATAGCGGACCAAGTACCCACTGTTGTTGACACTTATCTCCACCCTCCCTTCCCTAGCAGTGTCCAACATCTGCCGATCCCACCCTTGTGGCTATGTGACCAGTGATCAGGGCCTGCTTATGAGTTAGAACATGCTGTATTCAGTAATTTGTGTCTGTGATAACTTAGTATGTTGATTTCCAGCTGCATCCATGTCACTGCAAAGACCATGATACTGTTCTTCTTTATGGCTGCATAATACTCCATCATATATATGTACCACATTTTCTTTATTCAGTCCACTTTTGATGGGCATCTGGGTTGGTTCTGTATTTTTGCTGTTGTGATTAGTGCTGCAGTAAACATACATGTACAGGTGTCTTTTTGGTAGAGCAATTTGTGTTCTGGGTATGTTCCCAGAAGAGGGATTGATGGATTGTATGGACGCTCAATTTTTAGTTACTTCAGAAATCGCCACACTGCTTTTCACAAAGGTTGAATTAGCTTACATTCTTACCAAGCGTGTAAAAGAGTTTCCTTTTCTCTACAGCTGCACCAGCATCTGTTGTTTTTTTTGGCATTTTAATGATAACCATCCTTCCTGGTGTTTTGTGCAACCTCATTGTAGTTTTGATTTGCATTTCTCTGGTGATTTGTGAAGCAGAGCATCTTGTCATGTGTTTGTTGGCTGCTTGTATGTCTTCCTTTGAGAAATGTCTGTTCATAACCTTTGCTCTGCTTTTTTTTTTTTTTGAGTCAAGGTCTCTTGCCCAGTTTGGAGGGCAGTGGCATGATCATGACGATCATGGCTGATGGCAGCCTTGACCTCCTGGGCTCAGGCAGTCCTTCTGTATCAGCATGTTGAGTAGATGGGACTACGGGTGTGTGCCACCACACTCAGCTAATTTTTTTTCTTTTTTGTGGAACCGACGTTTTGCTATGTTGCCCAGGCTGGCCTTGAACTCCTGGGCTCTAGCAGTCCGCCCGCCTCGGCCTCCTAAAGTGCTGGGATTACAGGTGTAAGCCACCACACCTGACCCTTTTGCCCAATTTTTAATGGGTTTGTTTGTTGTTTTTTCCCTTTTAGTTCGAGTTTCATGTAGATTCTGGATGTTAGGCTTCTGTCAGATGCATGGCTTGCAAATATTTTTTCCCATTCCATGGGTTGTTTCCTTACTCTCTTGATGATCTGAGTATAGTTTTTGCCCATATACTAGGTAAAAAGTATAAGCACAGAAGGATGTTTTCTAAAATTATCTTTAGAAAATAAAGATTTCCTTCTTGTAAGGTTTTTTTTTTTTCCTTATTACTGTATTTTTTTTTTTAAGCAGAATTTATCAAAAGGTCAGAAAAAAAACTCCCACAGTGGGAGGGGGACCCAAAGTGTTGCCTGCAATATGTTTTAAATATTGCTTTGTTTTCAGTAACAGATAGTAATGTCTAAAGAAAATACACGAAGAAGAAATGATATTCATCAGTGATTGTTTTGGAGGCTTACACAAGTCAACTGACAGAATCAGGGGGGAAATGAGGCCAAGAAAGTTAAAAATATTTAAGTGGTAATTTTTCCATGTGGGCATCACTTCACATGTTGGATATCTTTGTAAAGTTTTTGAAATTAAAGATTATTCTTTTTTTATAACAGCTGTGTAATAAGGGACTTCTTTGTGGAGCTCTCCAATAGAAATTCTAAAGGATGAAAGGAGAAACAGATGTTCTAGTTTTGTGCTAATGGTTATCTAGGATTTGGGACACTATCATGAGATTTTAGAAGATCCAGTATCTTATGAGACTTGAAAGTAAAGAAGATGAGTTCTAGAAAATGGTGGATGATGACTTAGAGTAGCTGTAGTAATAGCATTTCAAAGATGCAGATTAAGTGTGAGTAACAGTATTTTATAAATTGAGAGTAGAAAACAGCAGTTTCTAAATCCATGTATTTATATAAGACTTCTAAATATGTAGGCATAAGTCTTAAATATTGATATTTAATTAGTTTATCAGCATCCTTAAAAGTTTATGCATTCAACTAGACCATGCTTTTTTTTGTTAGGAAGATGATAAATTGCCTTATTTGTTGTGAAAATTAATGAGTTATCATTTTTTCTCATGCTGCTATTTATTAATTTTATTGGTTTTAGTTGAATAAATTTTAAGGACTAATTGGTGTTTTAAGCATACCATTAGTTAATTATATAATTGATCTTCATAAGTTATAATATGTTTCAAAGTTTGTATATTTTGAGTTCTTATGTAGTGTCAATTTTATTAAGGTTTTTCTTTTGGTAGTTCTCTTAGTAAGTTAACTTGAGAAACATAATTTTTCTTTTTTTAATTTAAGAGTAATGATGGACTTAATTGGAAAGAACTTCTAAAAATTAAGAGTGCTCACAAGCTATTGTATGCTCTGGAAATTATTGAAGCACTGGGAAAACCTAACAGAAGAATACGGAGAGAGTCGACGGTAATTGTCTTTCCATTATTAGCATTAGATGTTTGTATTCTCTCTGGACCAAAATTCCTTAGCATATTATCTTTTCATTCTAGATTAATTATTTATTCTATCGTCCTCACTTATTTTATTTTATTTAATATTTTTGCCTTTCTACAGGGAAGTTACAGTGATCTTTATCCGGATTCAGATGATTCAAGTGAGGATCAAGTGGAAAATAGTAAAAATTCGTGGAGTTGCAAGGTTTGATCATATGTGTTTTTCAATGTATTGATAAAAATAATTTATCTCCAGTTTCCCAAAAGTGGGTATCATAATTCTTCATTGTTGTTAGACTAATTTACTATTAAAATAAGGCAAAATTATGTATTACTCTAAATCATGATATTATAAGCAGATTCTTTTTAATGCCTTGGTGCCCTTATTTTTAAGCACTGATTTTTCCTCCCTCCATTGAAATACTCTTAGGACATCTCTAGTGTCTAGAATTAAATGGCTAATAGGTTATAATGATATGTTTATAGGATTTGATAAGAATTGTTTAAAAAAATTTTAAAAAGTAGGTTTGTTATCATGTATAGAAGTAATTTTGGTGATTTAAATGAAAGAATAATTTTCTAAATGAAAGATACGTAATATTTTATGTATCTGGTTTCTGAATCAGCAAGCAGGTTTTCATTACATATGTTGCTGCTTTTCTCTTACCATTGTTCTCACAATTGCTTATAGTTTGTTGCTGCTGGAGGACTTCAACAGTTACTAGAAATTTTCAATTCCGGAATTCTAGAACCTAAAGAGCAGGAATCATGGACTGTGGTAAGTGAAAATTCACTGTTTCAATTAGTTACAATAGTCTCTTTTGAAACATCCATTTCCATCCACAATATGACTTTTACTGCATACTTCATTGTAACAAGGGAAATTATAGAAAATAATACAAATGAGTTTAAAAATATAGAGTTTGACAAAGTCATTATGGAATAAGAGTTTGTCATGTAACCTGTGTTAAACTCTTAAGTGCTAAAATTAATTACTCTGAAATATGGCTAATTCATAAACATTTTCCCATTAGATAAATGCATTATGTATTAATTTTTGTCTATATAGTCTTAATATTGTGTTGCTTTTTTGAAGATTGGTTTATGTCTTAAATTTTTTGAAAACATTATTTTTTATTGTTTAATTTTGTTTTGATCAATTCTTTCTTTATAGCAGTAATACTAAAATATGTGTTTCCAGACCATTTTGGTTGGTCCACTGTGAGATAAAGAAATTGAGAATAAACCTTTAGAAATTTTTACAGCAATTAGATATTGCTGCAGTATTTTTAAATAGTATTTTCCAAAAGTATTGGTCCTCAACAAAATGGAAATTTTAAAAAATGTTATTTTACCACTGTGTATTTGAAGATGCACTACTTTGTAATATTAGGAAAATAAAATAGCTTATAGAATGTTTAAAACCTCATAATAATATGCAAAATTGCACAGTCCATTTATGAACTAAATGTAAAGGATATTCCATTTTCTGACTTCCAGTAATTATCAAGCATTTAATTCAAGTATTAATTTCTTAGTATCTGTGTTTTTAGGATTACCTTGGAACCTAGGAGTCAGGTATAATGATTTGGTAGCAAATACTGCTATGTCCAAAATGAAAGGAACTACATTTAGAAAACATTACAATCTACTGAGTTTTTGTTAATCTTACCACTGGTTTCAGTACTACTTTTTTCAATTTTTATTTTACATTTTTTACTAAAGGTATTTTACTTTTTAGAATATTCACCTCTACCACAGTAATTAATTATTGTAATTTTGTGTCTCATTTTTCAAATTCCTGTTTGTTGTATTTTACTGTTAGTCATGTCTTTGGTATCCCATTAGTATTTCAAAATTTCATTGTGACTTCTAAAATTTGCATTTTCCTTTTAGTTTTTTGTCAGAGTGGGAGAATTTACTAAAATCTTTATTTTTTAAGAAAATAGATTTATTAGTTGACTTATAAAGAGATTAAAGCGCTTAAAACAAGTATTAAATAGAAATCTGTGCCTTTATTAGAATGTTGTCAGGCTTTAAATATGCCAATTTTGGTAATCAAATTATTGTTTTCTTTAATAAGAAATGACACTCAAATCTTTAATGAGTAAGTTATATGTTATCTATAAGAATTTTGTTTATAAGCTGTTCTTAGTTGTGAATAATGTTTACATAAAATAATATGAAAGATTTTCTCTGTTTCCCTTAAAATTATGGATACTTTTGAGAAATATTAGTAGTAAGAACGTTTTACTGCCATTCGTGGCACATTGTGGCCTTACAGTGACTGAGATGAGTTGCAAAGCATGTCTGAGATACAAATTGCTTTCAGGCCAATTGATATCCCCTTTTTGTAATGCATCTCTCTTAATATTATGAAATCTTGTAATTTTAGGATCATCCTTGTTTCTTAACCAACTTTATTTTTTTTCCTTTTAAAGTGGGCTTAGTTGAAGTATACTTTTTTATTACATTATTTTGAGATATAGTTCACATGCAATACATTTTAAAATTTAGAGATTTTTACGATATTCACAAAGTCTTACAACCATTACCCCCATCTAATTCCAGAACAGTTTTATCATCTCAAAAAGAAACCTCTTACTCATTAGCAGTAACTTCTCATTTCTCCCTAAATGTTTTAAATTGAGGAAGCTCTCATTATAATCTGCTCTCTGTCTCTATGGACTGTCCTATTTTGGACATTTCTTTAAATTGGAACCATACAACATGTCCTTTATGACTGGCTTCTTTTACTTAGCATAATGTTTTATGATTCCTCTTTTAAGTAGCATGTATCAGTAAATCATCCCTCTGTATGAATGTACTGTGTATTGTTTGTATCCATTCAGCAATGGAAAAACATTTGGATTATTTCCACAGTTTGGCTGTATTGAACATCTGTGTACAAGTTTTTGTATAGATGTAAGTTTTCAGTTCTTTTGAGCATATACCTAGCAATGGCATACTTTGCCATTACTTCAGTTGTGTTTCATTGTGATTTCTAAAGTTTGCATTTTCTTAATTTTAATGATCTTGAGCACCTTGTCATGTGCCTATTGACTATTCATAAGCATGCATCTATATACTTTCTCTAGCTCTCTCTTTTTTTTGAGTCAGAGTCTCACTCTGTCACCCAGGCTGGAGTGCAGTGGCACGTTCACAGCTGTCTGGACCTGCTGGGCTCAGGCGATCCTTTCACCTCAACCTTCCAAGTAGCTGGAACTACTGGTGTGCGGCACCATGCCCAGCTAATTTTTTTATTTATTGTAGAGACGAGGTTTCATCGAGTTTCCCAGGCTAGTCTTGAACTCCTGGGCTCAGGCAGTCGTCTTGCCTCCGCCTCCCAAAGTGTCAGGATTATAGGCATGACCCACTGTTCCCAAATGATGTCTCTTTCTCATTGATTGACCATATGTTTATCTGCTTTTGTGAAATGTTCATATCTTTTGCTTTTTTTTTTCTTCTTTAGATCTTAGTATATAGTTATGAGACTTTTTTCCTGTTAACCAATTTGGACAAGTTTTTTTTTTTTTTTCAAATGTATGTATGTGAAGTATTTGCTCAGCCTGTGACTTATTTTTCCTCTATATTAACAGTGTCTTTTAGAGGAGAAGTTTTAAATTTTAATGTAATTTGTATCCCATCTAAGTGTAGAGATTTTTGTAGAGATTTTTGGTTTGTTTTTTTCATATGGCTGTTCAGTTTTTCTAGCACCATTTGTTGAAAAGACTTTTTTATCTCTCTGGATTATCCTGGTACCTTTCTTGAAATTCAGTAATAAAGTATTGCTAATAATAATAGTAATAATAATAATAATATAGTATTTCTATCACTGGGAGAAGAATACGGTTTCCTGGTATATTGGTATAAGTGTACCACTTGGCAGTGGAATCAGGGACACTAGAGCCCAAAAATTATTGAAGAAAAAGCTCTGAAGCGCTCATCTTGCACATGTGATACTTTAATTTATTTAAAGAAAGTGTTTTAAGTTTTTTAAATTGAGCTTGAAATCAGTTATAAATACATATAAAACAGTATTTTACTAAGGAAATATTTATTTTAAATGTGTGTATGGAAAGCACAAGATTTTCAGTTGAATTATTTTCCAGAATTACTAAGGATTGGGTTGGTCCCAAAATATTTAGTGTGCCACTTGTGTAGAGAGATAACATACAATATTTTGTCTCTCAAATTGTGCTGTTGGTAAGTAAATTATATTCTTGATAGCATTTTAATGATTTTTATAGCCCTTTGTACTCAGATATCCCCTCAGGGGACACAAAGAGATTGCTGATGATTATACTAGACAAACTTATGTCAATACAAATTTTTCAAAAATGTATATTTCCTTGAAGTTTTCCCATTCAAATTGCATGAAAATAAAGAGATGGAATATATGCTGTGATATGATTGATCAGTTGAGAAGTGCATGAGTGCATCCTTCCTTTCACATTCTCTTTGAACAAAAGACTGGTCAATAAATTGCATATTATTAGTGTGGGAAGAAGAAAACAAGACTGCATTGTCTGCTCGAATAGAAAAACACTAGGTGGAAAACGTCTAACAAATTACTATTTTAGGAGAACCCTTTCGGGTCCCCTCCCACTCTGGGAACTTTGCTGTCCTCTCAATAAATCCTGCTTTCTAGAAAAGAAAAAATTATTTTTACAACATACATCAGTGAACCTGCAGTGCATGTCAGTGATTGTTTCACATGTTATCACACATTAGAAAAATAGAAGATATAAAACTTTGATTTTTTTGGATCATAAATAAGTTTCTCAAAGTCCACAATTCCATCATAAGCCAGATATCATTACAATAAAATAATTAGTTTCAACGCTAAACTATTTATATGAAGTGATTCACTTGTCACTATTTTGTAAAAAAGTGTGGTCAAGCTGCTTGTAGGTGATCTGTGAGATGCCTCCAAGTACAAAAGGGTTATATTTATACATTCTGGGTAGTGCATTTTTTCAAAAATCTCATAGCTGTCTATTACATACATTTTTATGATGCTTTCAAAAAAGAAATACAAGTATCATTTCTATTTTATTAAATAGTTCTTAGTTCTTAGATATCTTTTCTTTATCTTTTTAAGATTAGATTGTTACTAACCATAATATTTGAGCAACAAAATTTTTATAGTACATAGATTAAATATTAGCTATTATTATTTTTATTTTCTGGTCTCTTTAATTTCAAAACTATATAGTGGCTATACTAATTAGTGAAATAGAGAAATGAAATTTTCTTCTCATTTACAGTGGCAGCTAGACTGTCTTGCTTGCTTGCTGAAGTTAATATGCCAGTTTGCAGTAGATCCATCCGATTTGGATTTAGCTTATCATGATGTCTTTGCCTGGTCTGGTGTAGCAGAAAGCCATAGGAAAAGAACCTGGCCTGGCAAATCAAGGAAGGCTGCTGGTGATCATGCCAAGGGTCTTCATATACCACGATTAACAGAGGTAAAGTACAAAAGTTAACAATTATAGTGATAAATTCCATTTATGTTTCAAGATAGCTAATGTGTTATTGTTTTGACAAAGTAAATTAATAATGTTAATATACAAGAAATGTTATCTTAGATTAGTCTAATTTGACCTAACACCTGAAGTAATATCATTGTATTAAAGCACTAGTGATCATGAGACAGTAATGCTTTTCAGTTCGTTATCTGAAATGCAGGAATGAATTATGAACCATTTATTTATTTAATTTAAAAAAATTTTAATTTTAAAGCTATGGGGTATACTTCAAGGTTAGGTATAGAAATGGTCATTATGCAGGTCATTGATGTATGAGCCATTTTAATGTTATCTTAGCTATAAGACTAGATTATTATTTGGAGTTAGTAATTTATATACTGAGAGGATAAGGGTCCATTCAGGAAAACATAGTCATTAGTCCAACATAGAAAATTTAAAATAGGGAATTGATTTTACATGTGTGTATTGGAAGGCTGTAAAAGCAAAAGGGGAATGATGAGGTAACCCAGACAAGGAACCATTCACTGCCCCCATGGCTTGAGGAATATAGGAAGGGAGCTGGGGCTATCAACATGTAGAAGCTTGCAGGAGGGATGCTGTTGAACTGGGGCTTAGGCCTCTGAGAAAGGAGTTTTGTTCAGCTGCTGCAGTGTTCTCAGAGGGGACCTGATAAAGCTGGTTCATGAATGATTAAAAGAATTAAAAAACAGAAGGCTGAAACCAGTTGTCTTTTCTGAATAGAGTACTTCTAAATAAATGTTGACAGAGAAAGCAAGGAAGCAGTATTTCTAGTGTCCCGGAAATGCAGGAACTAATGGGAAGCCCCTTGGCAAGGGAAGGAATTGGGTTTATGATGTTCAACCTTAGCATTGTAGAACAAGAATATAGAAAGTTGAATTTACAGCTTTACTTATTAACATTCCTGGGGTTAGGGGTACTGACCCTCCATACAGTCAAAAATCTGTATATAACTTTTGAATCCCCCCAAACTTTACAGATAACCTGTAGTTGACCAGAAACCTTACCAATGAGTAGCTGATTAACACATATTTTGTATGTTATATGTATTATGTACTGTATTCTTTCAGTGAGGTAAACTAGACAAAAGAAAATGTTATTAAAATCATAAGGAAGATAAAATGTATCTGCTATTTATTGAACGGAGTGGATCATCATAAAAGTCTTCGTCCTTATGGTCTTTGGGAAAAGTGATCTATGCCAGTATTCCAGATCATTTACATGTAATAAAATTAAATATATCAGAAGAATAACATGATCTGAATGTATTCTACAGTGTTGTATATTGTGAACTGCTACTTTTTTTTTTTTTTTAATTTGGAATCTCACTCTGTTGCCCAGGCTGGAGTGTAGTAGCACACTCACGGCCACCCCAAGTGTCAACCTCCTGGGCTCTGGCGATCCTTCCGCCTCAGCCTTCCAAGTAGCTGGAACTACAGGCATGTGCTACCACTCCCAACTAATTTTTTTTTTTTTTTTTGGTTGGAGTCTCACTCTGTCACCCAGACTGGAATGCAGTGGCTGCTCCCGGCCACAGCAGCCTCGACCTGCTGGGCTCCAGCGAACCTTCCGCCTCAGCCTTCCAAGTAGCTGGAAGTACAGGCGCTCGCTACCATGCCCGGCTAATTTTTTTTTGATTTATTGTGGAGATGAGGTCTCGCCAAGTTGCCCAGGCGGGTCTCAAAACCACGGGCTCAGGCAGTCCACTCACCTCAGCCTCCCAAAGGCGCGGGATTACAGGCTGAGCCACCAAGCCCGGCTAATTTATGTATTTATTTATTATAGAGATGGGGTCTCACCAAGTTGCTCGGCCTGATCTCGAACCCGTGGGCTCAAGGCATTCCACTAGCCTCGGCCTCCCAAAGTGCTGGGATTACAGGCTGAACCACCGAGCTCGGTTGTGAACTGCTACTTTAATAACCTTACGTTAATAATGTTTCAGTTATATTTTTTCCTAAATAAACTTTACAGGTTATAATAAAAATGCTCTAATTGATTGTAATCATTTCCATCAACCCATTAAATAATATCAGTGTTTTTTGACCTTCATTAATAGTGACTTTCTTTAGACATTTTAATAATATAAATATATATGAGAGCCAGGCTCGGTGGCTCAGCCTGTAATCCCGCGCCTTTGGGAGACTGAGGTGAGTGGATTGCCTGAGCCCGCAGGTTTGAGACCCGCCTGGGCAGCAAGACCTCATCTCTACAATAAATTAAAAAAAAAAAAAAAATCAGCCGGGTGTGGTAGCACATGCCTGTAGTTCCAGCTACTTGGAAGGCTGAGGTGGAAGGATCGCCAGAGCCCAACAGGTCGAGGCTGCGGTGGCCAGGAGCGGCCACTGCACTCCAGTCTGGGGCGACGGAGTGAGACTCCAACTCAAAAAAAAAAAAAAAAAAAATTCATGATGTACAAACAAATCTTTCTCCTATCGTAGGTGATTATTATCAATATCTTTACATATTATCTTTTTAATATGTGCACATGCCAATGTCATATTTTTCTAATTTCTAATAGGTGCATGCTATATATTATTTGCATTTTTGTCAAATAATTATAACTTACTGTATACATCTGAGGTCTTTGGAAATGAAAATTTTTGTTGTATTAATTCTGGAGACAAATCATTTAATTTTTATATACTATAGGTGTATGGAAGAACACTAATTTGTTTACTGTCATGTATGCTTCTGTTTGGTCTCCTTAATAGAATTTTAGAAAGTTGCTTTGAAATTTCACTCAAAACATCAACTTTTCTCAAAGTTTTTTTGATTCTGCCAGAGACAGGTTTAGTCACTTCTCCCATCCTTTGCATATTGGCACATTGCATGTACTTGTATGGCATTACTTTCCCTGGCTTTCTGCTCCATGGTGGGAACAGTGCCTTATAAAGTATGTGCACAGAATGGATTCCAACCTGCAGAAGACATTCAGTAATTCTTTACTAAATTAGTGAATTATTTTTGTCCCATTATGTGGATGAAGAAATAGAACTTAGAATTAAGTATTGACTGGACGTGGACTCATGCCTGTAATCCCAACACATTGGGATGCGGAGGCGAGAGAATTGCCTGAGCCCAAGGGTTCAAGATCAGCCTGAACAACATGGCGAGACCACATCTCTACAATAAATAAAAAAATTAGCTGGGCATGGTGACACATGCCTGTAGTTCCAGCTACTTGGAAAGCTGAAGCAGAAGGATTGCCTGAGCCCAGCAAGTCGAGGCTGCGGTGGCTGTGACCGTGTCACTGCACTCTAGCCTGGGTGACAGAGTGAGACTCCGACTCAAAAAAAAAAAAGGAAGAAGAAATTATTTATTAATATTAGGATCATGCAGTTGGAAACTAAATATTGAACCTGAGGATTCTGAATCTAGAATACATGCTCTGTACCCATTGTTTTTTTAATATTTATTTCAGGATGATTGAGAAATTTGCCACTTTTTGATTATATATCTGTATAAATATTTTTTCCTATTAACTGAAAAGTTAAAAATGTTTAATTCTTCACCCACCCGTAAGAAACCACTGACGTGTAATGTGTAGCATTTTTTTCACCCAGTTGAGTGATATGCAGAGACTATACATGCAAATAATATTTTATATTCTTTTTCTAAATTTTCAATATCTTCTATTTAATGTTACTGCTCTTAACTATGGCTACAAAATTCTGGTTTTCTAATATTTACAGTATTTTCAAATAATTCCTAGTCCTTATTCTGTATCTTTTTATGGATCAATATAAAAATTAATGGGAGCTTTGTATTAAAAATACAGTTTTTGTTTTGCTGAATTTAAAGTGTTTTTTTTAAACATTTTTGTTCTTGTTCAAGGTATTTCTTGTTCTCGTCCAAGGAACCAGTTTGATTCAGCGCCTTATGTCTGTTGCTTATACATATGATAATCTGGCTCCTAGGTATGTGGGTTTTTTCCTATACTTTATGTAGGTATGTATATATTTATAGTAAGAATATAGTATTTTAAAACTTCATTTTGAAAAATTTTAAACTTAAGAGAAAATTTGTTGGAATATTATGATGAAATCTCTGATTCTTTTCAACCAGATTTGCATATTATTAATATTTTTCTGAAATTTATCATGTATGTATGATAACATGAATTCTTTCTGTGTTTACATGTTTTCCTGAATTTTGTGAGACTAAGTTGTAGGCATCATGACTGTTTACCCATCAGTACTTTGATATGTATCTTCTTAGACTGAGGACTTTTTCCTAATATCTAGAATATAATTTTCAAATTTTAACATTGATTTATTATTCAATATATAGCCCATACTTATATTATCCTATGGATATTCTTTTTTTTTTCCATTTTTGAATTGGAGTCTTCACTCTGTTGCCCAGGCTGGAATGCAGTGGCACGTTTATAATCACCGCAGCCTCAACCTACTGCACTCAGGCAATCCTTTTGCCTCAGCCTTCCAAGTAGCTGGAACTACAGGCACGCACTACCATGCCCAACATATTTTTTTGATTTATTGTAGAGATGATGTCCCCCCAAATTGCCCAGGCTGGTCTCAAATCCCTGAGCTCAGGTAGTCCTCTTGTCTCGGCTTTCCAAAGTGCTGTGATTATAGGCTTGAGCCACCGTGCCCAGCATCCCCCCCTTTTTTTAAGTGCGAGTCTCACTCTGTCACCCAGTCTGTATTGTAGTGTCATACTCATGGCCACTGCAGCTTCAACCTCACTCAGGCGATTCTTTTGCTTCAGCCTTTCAAGTAGCTGGAACTACAGGCATGCGCCACCACACCCAGCTAATTTTTTGATTTATTGTAGAGATGAGGTCTTGCCATGTTGCCCAGGCTGGTCTTGAACTGGTGGACTCAGACAATCCTCTTGGCTCCGCCTCCGAAAGTGCTGGGATTATAGTAGTGAGCCACCATGCCTGGCTGTATTCTTTGTAACAATATTTTTCCTGGTTCAGGATTATGTGTTACATTCAGTTATTATATTTCTTCTATTTCCTTTAATTAGAGAAATTATTTCTCAGCCTTTCTCTCATGCTGTTGACATTTTTTAGTAGCACAGGTTAATTATTTTATAGAGCTCTTCACAGTTGGGCTTTCCTGATTGACCTTTATTATTGGATTCAGATTGTACATTTATGGCAAGAATAGTTTATAAGTAATGTTGTGCCTTCCTAGTACATTTTTGTGATGTCAGTTTGTCTTATTATTGTTGATGTTAATTTTGAGCAGTTAATCTGGTTTCCTCCAGGTCTCTCTAATATAAATGCCAGTTTTCCTTTGTTAGTGGCAAAGCTCATTATTTGGGGCATGAGAAGGGAATCCTTTTTTAAATGTCATTACAATACGTTCTAGGCTCATCTCTTACTTCCCTGCCTTAGTCCTGAAATCAGCCATTTCTTTAAGAAGTCCTAGTTTCTAGTGGTTGGGACTTCCAAAGTATGGGGTCTTACTGTATTCGTTGCTACTGGTACGTCAATGTTTCTAGGTCCTTAGTGGAAAGAACTAGAAATGTGTATATGAGAATATACTTTAATCATGTAATTAATCCCATTTATTTGTACTACTTTGGGGTTTTTTGGGGTTTTTTTTTGAGTTTGGGTTTCACTCTGTACCCCAGGCTGGAATGCAATGGCATGATCATTGCTCATTGCAGCCTCAAACTCCTGGGCTCAGGCGATCCTTTCACTTTAGCCTCCTGAATAGCTGGGACTACAGCCATGTACCACCACGTCCAGCTAATTTTTCTGATTATGGATGAGGACTCACTATGTTGCCCAGGCTGGTCTCAAACTCTTGTGCTCAAGTAATTTTCCTTCCTTGGCCTCCCAAAGTGCTGGGATTACAGGTGTGAACCACTATGCCTGGCCTAGAGATTTTAGTAGTAGTAATATCGGACAATTTTAATAGTAGAAAATTTAATAATATAGAAATTTAAGTAAGGTTATTGCCGATTACCTGACTTTATAGCTAAAATAGTCATATAAATTACGTTAGACTATGTAAAGTTAATTTCTGAGTAGTCCATGGTTGTTTATGTTGGGCTGAACTTTGCCATTGTACTCAAATGATTTATAAAACTAACATAAAAACCTTTGAAAGAGCTTAAGCCAGTTCCATTCTTATAGGATTCTTTACAGTGTTTTGTCTTTCTCGATCTCTGGTGCTTTCTTGGCTCCTGTTCCTGTGCTATAATCTTCTCATAGGTCCTCCCCTTCAATTCATACAGTGCTAGGATGTCAGTATTAGTTAAGGCAGCTAGAATAAACTTTTTGTGTGTATTATGAAAAATCTTTTAATGTTACAAATGTGAAATATAGATGAGTGGGTTCATCATGGTAATGTTAAATATATTGTACCATTTTAATAATAACTAAATGCAAAATATGGTCAAATACTTGATCGATAGGTTTTAACAAACTTTTATTAACTTTTACTTTAAATCAATAAAATGGATCAGCCACAGTGACTCATGTCTGTAATCCCAACACTTTGGGAAGCCGAGGCTGGAGGACTGTTTGAGGCCAGGATTTTGAGACTAGCCTAGGCAATATAGTGAGACCTCATCTCTACAAAAAAATTTAAAACAAAAACTGAAACAGTGGCACATGCCTGTAGTCCCACCACCCTGGAGGCTGAGGCAGACGGATCCACCTGAACCCAGGAGGTAGTGGCTACAATGAACTGTGTGATTGTGCCCCTGCATTCCAGCCTGATAGTGTGAGATCTCTAATTAAAGAAAGAAAAAAAAAATAGCTCACTCCTGTAATCCCAGGACTTGGGAGGCCGAGGTGAAAGGATTGCCTGAGCCCCTCACAGGTTCAAGACCAGCCCGGGCAACTTGGCAAGACCTCATCTCTACAGTAAATCAAAAAATTATCCGGGCATGGGTGGGGTGTGCTTGTAGTTCCTGCTACTTGAAAGGCTGAGCCAGAAGGATGGCCTGAGCCCAGCAGGTCAAGGCTACGGTGACCATGAGCATGCCACTGCACTCCAGCCTGGGCGACAGAGTGAGACTCCAACTCAAAATAAATAAATAAATAAATAATAAAATCTGTGGATCTTGCTTTGGAGGATTTTTGAGAGGTGTTTTGTTGTTACATAATGGAAATACCATAGATTAATGTTTTTTTTTTAAACGAGTTTATTTATACGGTAAATAATTTCTTAATGAAACATTTTAATTTTTATATTGAGGCAATACATTTCTCATTAATATTACTAAAGTATAAGAAAAATTAGTGGTAAAATAATATTAACTGTTTTTCTCTCTTTTCTAATAATTTGATTTTAAACAGTCCTGATAGAAATTGACTTTTTTTTGAGTTGGAGTCTCACTCTGTTGCCCAGACTGGAGTGCAGTGGCCGCTCCGGCGATCCTTCCGCCTCAGCCTTCTGAGTAGCCGGAATTACAAGCATGCACTACCACACCCAACTGATTTTTTGATTTATTGTAGCAATGAGGTCTCGCTGCCCAGGCGGGTCTTGAACCCGTGGGCTCAGGAAATCCACTCACCTCAGCCTCCCAAAGGCGCGGGATTACAGGCTGAGCCACTGAGCCTGGCCGACTTTTTTTTTTTTTTTTTATTAAACATATTTTTTTATTTTAATATTGTGGGGTACAGTTAAGGGTTAGGTATACAAATATGCATCATTCAGGCACTCTTGTTGATAAGGGGTGTTCCCCCGTCCCCAGACAGATACTGACTACCGTTAATCCCACCTCCCTTCCCCTCCCTGCCAAAATTGGCATTTAATGTCAATGTATAATTTTTTTAAAGAGTCTTAAATTTAGACTCTCAACGTTTATTAACCTCTGTCTTTGTAATATACATCTCTTTAGTAACTAAATCATGAGATATTTTGGGGCATTTACTTATTTCAGTCAGTGTTATACTTACTCAAATTTTGTTAAATCTAAAGTTTGGTGTTTGCTGTAATTTTTTTTTTTTTTTTGAGTCGGAATTTCATTCTATCGCTCAGGCTAGAATGCAGCGGCACGCTCATGGCCACCGCAACCTCTACCTGTTGAGCTCAGACAGACCTTCCTCCTCAGCCTTCCAAGTAACTGGAACTGTAGGTGCACACCACCACACCTGGCTAATTTTTTTTTATTTATTGTAGAGACGAGGTCTCACCAAGTTCCCCAGGCTGATCTCGAACCTGTGGGCTCAGGCAATCCTCTGGCCTCTGCCTCCCAAAGTACTGGGATTACAGTTGTGAGCCACTGCATCCAGTGCTGTAATATGATTTTGCCAGCGATTCTTTTTCTTGATTTATCTTTTTTATTTTGAAACATACGTTTTTATTGATTAGTCACCCTGCTGTGCAGTAGATCTCAAAATTTATTCCTCCTGTCTTTCTGAAACTTTATATCCTTCAACAAACTGCCTCCCATTCACTCCACCCTATGCCACTCCCTTATCCTCTAGTAAACATCATTCTACTCTCTACTTCAGTTGATTTATCGTTGATTATTTAAATAAATGTAAAGACCATAAAACAAATGAATATACAGCTCTCTTAAAATTCACTATTTTGGGGGGCAATATTATAAACTTTATTTCAAGAATTTGTTGTAATATATGAAATCATTTTTAATTAATTGCTAAATTTAATTAAGTGGTGGTATGTGTTTACTTTACAGAGTCTTGAAAGCTCAATCTGATCATAGGTCTAGACATGAAGGTAAGGATTCCACAATGTTAACTTTTAATAAATAAAGATTTGAATAGTAGATATACTGATATATTTTACCGTTAATAGTGAGCATTGCATTTTCTTCTTTGCACAAACCTGTATTGTCTTACTATTTTCTAATTTTTCTTTAGTTTCACATTATTCAATGTGGCTCTTGGTGAGCTGGGCTCATTGCTGTTCTTTAGTGAAATCTAGCCTTGCTGATAGTGATCATTTACAAGATTGGCTAAAGAAATTGACGCTCCTTATTCCTGAGGTAAGACTAGATTGAAGAATAGTACTGTTGCTCTTTATATGTTTTCACGCTATATTAGTATTGACAATAATAAAGAGCTAATGGTAGCAAATGTGTATGATTCTTTAAATATATCACACTGTCTGTTAATCCTTTAAAGTCTAGAGTGTTTTGAAATGTGCACAAGTTCTAAGAACTATGAATGTCATATATAAGTCAAGAAAGAATAAAATTAAATAAGCTGCTGGGCGCGGTGGCTAACCCCTGTAGTCCTAGCACTTTGGGAGGCAGAAGCAAGAGGATTGCCGGAGCCAACAGACTCGAGACCAATCTGGGCTATGTGGCGAGACCTCATCTCTACAATAGATGAAAAAATTAACTGGGCATGGTGGCGCACACCTGTAGTTCCAGCTACTTGGAAGGTTGAGGTGGAAGGATCACCTAAGCCCAGCAGGTTGAGACTGCAGTGGCCATGAGCGTACCGCTGCACTCCAGCCTGGGTGACAGAGTGTGAGACCCCCAACCCTCTCAAAAAATTAAATAAGCTAAATATGTTTGCTTCCCGTGTTGACACTGTGGCCATTATAATTTTTACTAGCCATATCTTGGTTATATCATATTCATAAATGAAATAATAAAAAGATGCACTTATATAGTTAACCACATAGTCACTTATTTTTAAAATCATTATTGTCTAATACTGTTAGCTCTGGATTGAATGCCATGTGTGTTCTTGTTCTGGCTCTTTACCATATAACCATTATGACATTTTGATTTAAATACTTAGTTGCTTCTACTTTTGAAAGTATGTTATCCTGTTGCTTATCTTGTAAATAACTTAAACAATTATGAATATCCTCACCCCAATCCTTTTTTGTATTTGTCTTTTGTTATGATTATTTGGGTATGTTTCTGATTTTTTTGGCTGTATTTAGGAATTTCTAAAATATTGAATTTTTATTTATTACTGTATTTATATACCACAGTATACTCTCTTTTCTTCTTCTTCTTCTTTTTTTTTTGATAAAATGAGACAGAGTCTTGCTATGTTGCCCAGGCTGGTCTCAAACTTCTAAGCTCAACTTCCCCTACCAACTCAGCTTCCCAAAGTGCAGGCATGAGCCACTAAGCCCAGCCTACTTTCTAGTACCTTATTTGATCATATGTAATTAACATGCATGTGTATGTGATTGGAAAACTGCATTTAAAATACTATGGAGATCACACAATATTATTTCTGCTAACATATCATTGTTAGCTTTTTAATACTAACTTAGATCATCTTTGGAACTTGCTGTTTTCATTTAGACTGCTGTTCGTCATGAATCTTGCAATGGTCTCTATAAGTTATCCCTGTCAGGGCTGGATGGAGGAGACTCAATCAATCGGTCTTTTCTGCTGTTGGCTGCTTCAACATTGTTGAAATTTCTTCCTGATGCTCAAGCACTCAAACCTATCAGGGTAAGATTTTACCATGTTTAGAGGCAGTTTCTGTTTCTTTAATTTCCTTTGCCCCAAGTTTATCATTGTACTATATCCTTGCAGTAATTTGGAGCATTTGGTGACTGTATGCAATTTTTATTAAGAAGATAATAGTTACATAGTTTTTTTTCGAATCAGAGTCTCCCTCTGCCTCCCAAAGTGCTGGGACTACAGATGTGAGCCACCATGCCCAATGTTATGTAGTTCTTAAAGTGACAGCATCGTGACACATTATGTCCATGTTACAACTAGGAACAGAGTCTGTGTTTTGATTTCAACCTTGTGGGCTCTGTCATGGATATTTTGTTTTGAAAATAGCATTTGTTCTCACTGGATTCTAGGCCATGTGTCACTGAGTTGAATGATAGAAACATCATAAATGTAGCCCCTTTCTTTATTTAACACACCGTTTTCTATCCTTATGATGTTTGAAATTTATTTTTCTTTTTAAGTCTGAGTCTCACTCTGTCACCCAGGCTGGAGTGCAGTGGCACGCTCACAGCCACCCCAGCGTTTACCTGCTAGGCTCAGGCAATCCTTCCACCTCAGCCTTCTAAGTAGCTGGCACTACAGGCATGTGCTACCATGCTCAGCTAATTTTTTTTATTTATTGTAGATACGAGGTCTTGCCAAGTTGCCCAGGCTGATCTTGAACCCATGGGCTCAGGCAGTCCTCTCATCTCTGCCTCCCAAAGTTCTAGGATTACAGGCGTTAGCTACCCTGCCTGGTGATATTTGGAATTTTTAATTTCCTTTCCTACCCCAGTGTATATACTGGCCTTGTAAAAGACATCTACCATATAATAAATTCAGAGCCTATTATTGGAATTTTTACTAATGCCAGAAATTTGATGTTTTGGAGAAACTGCATTATTTTTCTTCTGAAATACCTTTCGCAAATATAAGTAATTTGAGGCTAATAAGTATCTAAGAGTTCTCATGTGAGTCACTTATGTGCTTGGTTATTCTGGTTTCATGGAAACAGGAGTATACTTTCCATTTTTTGGTTAAATTTTGATACTGTTTCATTTATATAAGGGATTTGATTGATTTTATAAAGCCTATGCTGTCTTAAATGTGTAATAATTTCAAGTTATTTAAAAATGTGTAATAATTTCAAGTTATTTTAAAAATGTTTTCACAAAGTATACAATTTTTTTATAGATTGATGATTATGAGGAAGAACCAATGTTAAAACCTGGATGTAAAGAATATTTTTGGTTGTTGTGTAAATTAGTTGACAACATACATATAAAGGATGCTAGTCAGGTATGTTCAGAAAATGAATATATGTTAACTTGTTAATAGATGTGAGTTATACAGATATATGTTCATGACTTTATTGGTTTATTGGTTTTTATTTAGAAAGCATTTTTAATTTTTAAAAATTTGTTTTTATTACTGAAGACACTTACTCATCTATAATCAGTTGATATTGCAATGCTTACTTTTCTGTCCTGTTCTAATTCCTTTGTTGTTTTTACTTAGTTGAAATGTCTTCATTTGGTACCTATAAGTAGTTCCCTGTCTCTTCTGAGTAAGATTTGTGGGTAGTAAATTCTTATTTAGAAAATGAAATTTAGATTTAGATCGAAATTGAAATATACAGTGTTATATAATAGCGTATGGATTTGGAGTCCTGAATATGTAAAATAAAATTGCAGTGCAAATAGAAGTTATTTTAAGTTCAGGAAACACTGTCAGTTTTTTTATACAAGACTAAAATGACATTTTTATTCATGTTTAAAACAAGTAAATTTTAGACCAGCTGTGGTGGCTCATGCCTGTAATTCTAACACTCTGAAAGGCCGAAATGGGAGGATTGCTTGAGCATAGTAGTTTGAGACCAGTCTGCACAACATAGCGCGACTTCATCTCTACACAATGGAAAAAATTAGCCGGGTGTGGTGACATGCTTGTAGTGCCAGCTGCTCAAGAGGATGAGGCAGGAGGATCACCTGAGCCCAGAGGTTGAAACTGTGGTGAGCCACTACAGTCCAGCCTGAGTGATGGAGCAAGGCCCGACTCAAAAAGAAAAAAACAACAAAGAAGCAAATTTTATATAAAAATGTGCCACATATAGACTTTTGTTTTTTTCCACTTTATATAAATTTAGTAAACTAAAATGCATCTTAGTTGTTAATTCAGAAAAATTGAGAAACATATGAAGATCCTTTGAATATTTAGAAAACATTTTTAATTTTTAAAAATTTAAGTGAAAGTACAGTATGTACACTTTACACTGAAAAGTCCTGTAGTGTTTGTACGTTCTACTTTTTAGTCTCCATCTGAGTTCTTAAAACCTCTTCTTCTTTTTTTTAATGAGTCTGAGTCTCACTCTGTTGCCCAGACTGGAGTGCAGTGGCCTCTCCCGGCCACCGCAGCCTCGATCTGCTGGGCTCCGGCGATCCTTCCGCCTCAGCCTTCCAAGTAGCTGGAATTACAGATGTGCGCTACCACACCCAGCTAATTTTTTGATTTATTGTAGAGATGAGGTCTCACCAAGTTGCCCAGGCGGGTCTCGAACCCGCGGGCTCAGACAATCCACTCACCTCAGCCTCCCAAGGCGCGGGATTACAGGCTGAGCCACCAAGCCTGGCTAAAACCTCTACTTTTTATAAACTATTTATAAAAATTAGTAATGAGTAAGTTTTTATATACAGTTATTATTAATTAAAATAATGATACCAGGTAAACATTGCTTTTAAAAATTTAAACCTGTGTTTGCCCATTTAAGCTAAAGTATGAGTCTTATCTTTCTTGCTTGCCAAAATATTTTTTTTCTTAGAGAGCTGAGTTTCTTTGAGAGTACTCTTAAGTTCTATTTTGCAATTTGTTATAATATTTTAATATCATTGCTCAATTATAATGAGAATGAAAGCTTCTTGAAATTAACTATAGAGTTTAGTTTTTTATTGAAGTCTAAAGGTGTATGTTAAAAACAAACCTTAGTGGGTGAATTATATGTGAATTATATCTTGATAAAGTTATTAAAAGAAATACATCAACAAACCTTAGTGCCTTATCAATAGATTATTATGACTTTCATAAATGTATTGCCAGTATTCCAAGATTGATTCTTTGTAGAATGGTCAGTGATGTATTTAGCTATAATTTTGATTGCTATCATGCATAAGTAAAAAGTAGGCGAATTATATTTGCAATTTAATTAATTTAGAAGAACTAAAGTATTGTTACCTAAAGCAAAAGATTTTGATTATTGAAATTTGTGTTCTGCTAAACAAAATCTATATTTGCATTCTTATTTTCTTTTTGTGTTAAGACAACGCTCCTCGACTTAGATGCTCTGGCAAGACATTTGGCTGATTGTATTCGAAGGTAAAATTTGATGTGTACTTAACATTCATGTTTTAAAAGATAAAAGATGGACTTGTGTGAGCTATCTTTTCTTTTTTTTTGTAGTAGGGAGATCCTTGATCATCAAGATGGTAATATAGAAGATGATGGGCTTACAGGACTTCTAAGACTTGCCACAAGTGTTATTAAACACAAACCACCCTTTAAATTTTCAAGGGAAGGACAGGTAGGTATTAAGATGTTCAAGCGTCTGTGTGAAATATGATTGAATCTTTTTGTTTGTTGCATTATATATAGATATGTTAATTTTTAAAAAACATACAGTCATAAACTTTGCTAGAACTTATTTACTGGAGGAATGATCTTTCAAGAAATTAAACTCTGGAATCAAAAAATTCTGGCTTGTTTTTAGAGGGCAAAAACCAGATTTTAATTTTTATGACCATATAAAATGGTAACCTCTACTTTAATGGAATTGAATATTTTTAATTGATATCTTAAATTATGAATTAATATTCTAATACAATGGAATTGATAAGTGGTCATTACAAAGTACTTATTGGTTTTATTTTCTAAAGTTCTCATTGAATATTTGAAACACTTTATAACTCTATGCCAGCAAATGTCTCATTACTCTTTTGATTAAGTTGTTTACCTTATCTTTTGCTCATTTGTCCTTGTCTGTATTGAAGGGGTTAGTTGTGGTTTGGAGAGTTGTTATTTTAGAGGTAGGAAACAGTAACCAAAAAGTTGGAAGATTGTTTCTGTGGGCATAGCCTAAAGGATTCTTGAGATAAACTTCAGGTGACAGTCTTACCTGTTTGAAATCTGTGTCACTTCCCTTAATGAACAAACTTCCCTCTTTGCTATTTCTTCTACATTTTTTTTACCATTATACTCACTGAAATGGTTTATTACTACTTGCTTGTTGATGTCTTACTTCATATATAGACCAGTATATAACTTTTATCCACAAATGTAAACTATTGATTGATTCTTCTTTTTTTTTTTTTGAGTTGGAGTCACGCTCTGTCACCCAGACTGGAGTGCAGTGGCCACTATTGGCCACTGCAGCCTTGACCTGCTGGGCTCTGGCAATCCTTCCGCCTCAGCCTTCCAAGTAGCTGGAACTACAGGCACATGCTATCATGTCCGGCTAATTGTTTTTTTATTTATTGTAGAGGTGAGATCTCGCCAAGTTGCCCAGGTGGGTCTTGAAGCCGTGGGCTCCCAAAGCGCTGAGATTACAGGCTGAGCCGCCTAGCCTGGCCTGATTGATTATTCTGATAGCATCATTGTAAAACAAATATCATTGTTAAGAAAGAAAAAAGACCAGATTCGAGGCCAAGGTGAGAGGATTGTCAGAGCCCATGGGTTCAAGAACAGCCTGGGCAACTTGGCGAGACCTCATCTCTACAATAGATTAAAAAATTAGCCATATGTGGTAGTGCGCACCTGTAGTTCCAGCTACTTGGAAGGCTGAGGCAAAATGATCGCCAGAGCCCGGCAGGTCGATGCTGGGGTGGCCATGAGCATGCCAGCCTGAGTGACAGAGTGAGACTCCAACACAGGGGGAAAAAAAAAGAAATTTTATATAGTACAGAGAATGAGAAAATTTCCATGTAGTTTGATTTCCCTTGATACTATGGTGATGCCTTCCTGCACTTTCTGTGGTTTCATTACATATGCATGTATGAAATACATATCTATAGAAAATTTACATTGTGCAAATAGTATTCTGTGATCTTTCTTCAATAAAAAGTGAACATATTGAATATATATATTTTTAAAAATTGAATATATAAAGGGTAATAATTTAAATATTGATAATTATGTTGTTACCAGTTACAGAAGAAACTGTGTAGAGGGAGCACCTTTGCATACCTGTTGTGTATTTACTAATGAATTCTTTTTTTAAAATTTATTCTAATGAATTATTAAAAGTAAAATAGATTGGTTTTAATCAATAGCTTATATCAGTGTACAAAAGACTACATAGTTTACATTTCCTACCATACCATGTGAGAATGATGGTTTCTTGAATGTCTGCAGATATGACTCTTGGATCTCTGCCATTCCCACTGTTGCTTTACTTTTATTTTGTTGGTTATTGGTAAATGAGTGTTTTCCATTTATTTGTTTTCTCATTATATTAATTTTTGATTTTTTCTTCAAAGTTTTTTCAAAAGCTTTCTCTTTATTAATTTAACATTTCTTTCCATTTTTTTCTTCTCTGTTATGTATTGATTTATACAAATAGTTATGCTAGGCAAATTTTTGAGCCCTTAGAAGGTAGATATTGTTATTACACTGTTGACAGATGATGAAACTGGGGCATAGGCAAATTAAGCAGCTTGTACATGACTGAGTCATTCACACTCTTCACTGAACTTTTAACTAATATGCAATACGCTGTACACAAATGTTAAAACATTTAGCACACTATTTTATAGTTTGCTTTCTTCACCTATCTTAGAGATTTTCCATATCAATATATAGAATTTATTCATAGTTTTAAACTAGCTGCATTCTTTTAAATATCATCTGCATATATATATATATATATATATATATATATCTAACTAGGTTCCTAATGTTCAGCATTGTCTTAAACTATTTCGGGTGATATTGCAGTGAAGATCTTTAGAAATATATTTAGCACATAGATTTCAAAAATCCGTAGGAAAATTTCTTTCTTTCTTTCTTTCTTTCTTTGTTTTGAGTTGGAGTCTCACAGTGTCACCCAGACTGGAGTGCAGTGCAATGGCACACTCATAGCTACCGCCGCCTCTACCTTCTGGGCTTAGGCAATCCTTCCACCTCAGTCTTCCAAGTAACTGGAACTACAGGCTCAGGCTACCATGACCAGCTAATTTTTTGATTTATTGTAGAGATGAGGTCTCACCATGTTGCCCAGGTTGGTCTCGAACCCCTGGGCTCAGACAGTCCTCTTGCCTCGGCCTCCCAAAGTGCTGGGATTATAGACTTGAGCCACTGTGCCCAGCCAAATAATTTCTAAGAGTAGAATTGCTGGTTGGTGGGGTATGTACTTTTATGGATTTGATTATTGTAACTAAGTTGACATGTATGGAGGCTAAGCCAATTTATGACATTCAATGAGAGTGAGTTCCTATTTTCTAGCATTTTTCCAATGCATTATATTTTTAGATTCTTAATTTCTAGCAGTCTGATAGGTGGAAAAATGATTTCCCTAGTTTTATTTTGTATTACTTTAAAAATATATATTTTAAAGATGTGTAGTATAAGTCGGGCTTGGTAGCTCAGCCTGTAATCCCAGTGCTTTGGGAGACTGAGGTGAGTGAATTGCCTGAGCCCGCGGGTTCAAGACCCACTTGGGCAACTTGGCGAGACCTCATCTCTACAATAAGTCAAAAGTTAGCCGGGCGTGGTAGCGTGTGCCTGTAGTTCCAGCTACTTGGAAGGCTGAGGCGGAAGGATTGCCAGAGCCCAGCAGGTTGAGGCTGCAGTGGCCGGGAGTGGCCACTGCACTCCAGTCTGGGGGACAGAGTGAGTCTCCAACTCAAAAAAAAAAAAATGGATGTGTAGTATAATTGAGGATTGGGTATACAAGTGGACATCACACAGGTAAAGTTTGGACCTCCCTTTGGTCCCTACTTTGCCTGGTTTGAGATCAGATGCCCTTACTGTTGTTGAGTCTCTCTCCCCTACTCCCCCATCCTGGCAGAATCCCACTACTGCCAACCCCTTTCTTATAATATTATGGTAAATATTCATGGTTCGCTTATGAGTGAGAACATGTGGTAATATCATTACGTTGGTGATTAGTTTTTAGCATATGATTTTGGGACGGCAAAAACATTCAGACTAATAGCAATTATCTGTGTAATTTTAGGAGGTATAGGGGGTTGGGGTAGTTTAATGGATACAAACATACAAATAAATAGAGACAATGTTCTAGTGCTCAGTAGCACAGTAGGGTGACTGTACTTAACAGTAATTCATTGTACATTTCAAAATAGTTACAAGAGAAGATCTGAAATGTTCCCAACACAATTAATTAATTAATATTCTGGGCAGTCTAAATACCCTGATTTGATAAGTGTACATTGTATGCATGTATCTAAATATCACATTACTCCATAAATAAGTGTTCTTATGTTTAAATAAAAACTGAAAAACAGGAGCCTTTGAAGTTGTTGGTGAGTCAAATAGTGCCAGAAATGTCCTTTAGAAAAATAAATTTGGTAATGGATTGAGAAGTAGCAGAGTATACTGCTCACCAAGCTTGTATTATTTATATATTCCATAAAGAATGTTGAAAAACCTGGTTGTCTTCTCCCAGAGATTTTCAAATTTTTAAAACTTCCTAAATTTTTAAGGTTTAAGTATTTGTAAATAATATAGAGAGAGAATAGTTGAAATTGTTGTTTTTAAAGATAAATTACATTTCTCTTAAACAAATGTAGTGAAATCTGAGTGCTGTAGCAACTTATGTTCATCATCTATTAAAATATACTTTCTGAAATTTTACTTTGCTAGATGTGTTCCTAATTCCCCCATAGTATTTCCATTTGACTCCTCCACATAATTTTATCATAATGAACATCTCTCATTATTTACATATCATACTTTCCTCCAACAAAAATATATAAATTAGTTAAAATATTTACTTCTTGTGACCACATAGTATTTTCTTAAATTCTTTTTGTGTTTGCATTACATTTATTATTAGGTCATGGTAACCAAACAATATAAATATACTTTGTTTTGCTAAGCAAGTACATAACTAAAAAAATGAAATTTTATTTAAAATATGGGCTGAGTGCAGTGCCTCAATCCCAGCACTTTGCGACGCCAAAGCAGGAGAGTTGCTTGAGCCCAGGAGTTTGAGACCAGCAGCATAGTAAGACCACATCTCTGTAAAAATAAAAAAATAAAAAACTAGCCAGGCATGGTCCCTGCTACTCCGAGTCTGAATTGGAAAGATCTTCTGAGCCCAGATGTGGTAAGCCATGATCAGGTCACTGTACTCCAGCCTATGTGACAGAGTGAGACTCTCGCTCAAGGGGAAAAAAATACGTTAATAAGTGGAGTGAGGCTTATTAGTCAATTCATATTGTTGTGGGTGAATAGCTAGGAATGACAGAGTATTCATCAATTCCATTCCCACTTTATGTACTTTATGTTTTTCTGAATTTTGAGAAACCTTGTTTACATAATGGGACTAAATACCTTGAGATAATCTTTAGAATGGCAGTGGAAGGAGTGTGTTTAGAATGTGTTTTTTAATCCCTTAGTTTCTTCTGAATTATATGTCAAAAATTGCACTATGATGTATCACCAAAAACTATTTTACATATCCTCTTGGGTAGTAGTTTGAATAGATTCTTCTTTCTGTGAATTACACCAAAATATCTTTACCATGATTTATCAAATGGGTTTATTCATATAAATGTTATTCTTTCACTTAGGCATACCTGTTTTCCTGATAAACTCAAGGAATAAGGAAAATAAAAATACTGTTCATTTCAGTATGATTTTGATAAAATGCTTTTACCTTGCCACAGACTTTAAATATATTTTTGTCAAAACCTTGGAGCTATAGGTATTTAGCTGCATCTAAAATTATTGGCAAAGATAATTTATTGTTAAGGTTATCAACCAATACAGATTTTCTCTTTGAATGAGTTTCACTTTATTTTTATGTTTTTGTTTTTATTTTTTTGAATTGGAGTGTCACTCTGTCACCCAGACTGGTGTGCAGTGGCACGCTCACGGCCACTGCAGCCACGACCTGCTGAGATCAGGCAATCCTTCTACCTCTAAGTAGCTGGACCTGCAGGCATGCGCCACCAGGCCTGGCTAATTTTTTAAATTATTGTAGAGAAGGAGGTCTTACCAAGTTGCCTGGTCTGGTCTCGCACCCATGGTCTCAGGCAGTCCACTCGCATCAGCCTCCCAAAGTGCTGGAATTACAGGCTGAGCCACAGAGCCCGGCCTGGTAAGATACAATCTCAGCACCAATGTGATTAAAGGGTTAATTCTGTACTCATAGCTAAGGTTTATTACAGTGAAATGATAGCAACAAAAAATAAGCAAAATAAAAAAAGGTGTCGGGCACTTCTGGAGGAAATCAGGTGCAGCCTTCCACGAATCTTCCCCCATTGCCGTTTTCTAAGATGTGCCAGTGTGCATGAAGTGATATCTACCAGGGAAGCTTTCATGAGCCTAGAATTCCAAGGTTTTATCATAGGGTAGGTTATGCAAGCACACAGTGCCTGTGTAACTGAGCATAGTCACTGACATTCCAGACTCCTGAGAGGAAAACAGGTGTTCAGCATAAACCACATATAGTTAGGCACAGTGAACAACTTTTTTCACTCAGAGAAAATTTTATATCAACTTACGGAACTATTTACCAGTCAGGCTTCCAGACTGTAGTCAAAGGCCCTCTGTACAATCCAGTCTTTCTTTCCTTTTTTTTTTTTTGTTTTTTGAGTATCGATCTGTTGCCCAGACTGGAGTGCAGTGGCATGCTCATAGCCACCGCAGTCTCAACCTATACTTCACCTCAACCTTCCAAGTAGCCGGAATTACAGGTGCGTGCCACCACACCCAGCTAAATTTTGGATTTATTGTGGCGACGAGGTCTCACCAAGTTAGGCTGGTCTCAAAACCCTGGGCTCAGGCAATCCTCTTGCCTCAGCCTCCCAAAGTGCTGGATTACAGGCATGAGCCACCACACCAGCTAATCCAGTCTTTCTAAGGGTAGCAGACTCATTCTTACTGTGTTGCTTCTTTTCTGTAAAGTATTCTAGGAGATTTTATATCGAGAGCAGTATACCATAGTAATTAGGATGTGGGAGGGAGATTAGGGTGCATGAGGGAGATAACTTGGTAAAATAGCAAAGGAACAATTACAAAAGAACAAATGGAAAAAGGTAACCCAGCACCCACTTTCTCAGACATTGAAATTAGGAAAAAGTATATGAAGACCTGGAGATTGATTCTCTTAAAACAATTTAAGTCGCTCGGTAAACCTTGTTACTTAAGTTTGACCTTTACAGTTATTGAGGTTAAGAACTTCATGTTTTGAATCCTGACCCTCGCACCTGCTAACTGTGACTACTAGCAAGGTTCTTACCTTTCTTGTTTTTTGTATTGGGGCCTTCCAACGGTATGTGACAGTAAGTACTCAGTCTGAGTAAGTTCCTGCTTTTGCTACTCTTACTGTTGCTGTTACTGCTAGAGTGAAATAAGGAAAAAAACTAAGTAAATGCAGAGGCACCAATAGGACTTGTTAGCAGGAAAGGGAAAGGTAGGGAATAATGAGGCCTTAACAAGATCTTTTGATTGCTTAATGCATTGGAAAATAATAACATTGTACATGGAGAATCTGTAAGAATGAGCTGTTAGGTATCAACAGGGAGACAAGAGTAAAAGTTAATCTTAAATAAAATAATTTTTTTAAAAAAGATAATCTCTACCTACTCCATTATCTCTGAGAGAAATCCAGATGGTGGTGTAAGTTTTGTAATAGTCTCAGGAAACTGTAACTTGTCATTTAATTCATTTTACTCTATATGTTATTCATTATATATGGAATGTAATTAAGATCTCAGTTTAGATAATATACTTCACTTTCCCCCCCCAGGAATTTTTAAGAGATATCTTCAATCTCCTGTTTCTGTTGCCAAGTCTAAAGGATCGACAACAGCCGAAGTGCAAATCCCATTCTTCAAGAGCTGCTGCTTATGATTTGTTAGTAGAGATGGTAAAGGGATCTGTTGAGAACTACAGACTGATACACAACTGGGTTATGGCACAACACATGCAGTGTAAGCATTCTTCTTTTACTTTAATCTGTATAAATTTTGAATGTAAAACTGAGATTTTAGAGGGCATTGTTTAAAGAAAGAATCCACTCTTCATACATTTTGGCATTATAAATGATTACTGCCTAGGATGTTATTCACATTACAAAGTAGGCATTGGCGTGAAGGACCTTTTTATAGGTGTTATAAATACTTTGGCATTTTTTAGTAAAATAATTTAATGCCAGCTAAAATCTAGTTTTGAGAGTCCTTCAAAATTTGGAAGAAATAGTTTTAGTATGCATTCTTACCTAATATTTAAAATTATCTTATATAGTATTCTATGTATAATACCACTAGATAACTAATGGAGGTAGATTCTGTTAATAAAAGCAAAATGCACTATTTTTCATCGTTTGTTTGGGGGGGTATTTTTTTATTCCCTCTTTCTCTGGCAGCCCATGCACCTTATAAATGGGACTACTGGCCTCATGAGGATGTCCGTGCTGAATGTAGATTTGTTGGCCTTACTAACCTTGGAGCTACTTGTTACTTGGCTTCCACTATTCAGCAACTTTATATGATACCTGAAGCAAGACAGGCTGTCTTCACTGCTAAGGTATAGTTTTCCTTGCTTTACAAGTTAAAATAGTAATAACAAATTCTGAAATTTTGTCAAATGTTGATTATTTCAATGTAGTAAAATGTTTAAGAAAAGAATTTGTGAATTAAAAAAAGAACATTTGATTACATAACTAGCTAACACATACACATATATTGCAATTGTTTTTACATTTTAATAGATTACTTATGCTGTAGTATAATTTATCTCTCACAGAGGGACACAGCTGTGGAATATACATACTCATTGTATACAGTGAATGTTATCTTTTCAGTAAAATTAATTATAAATTTTAATTATATAGAAACTAAGCAAAGCCTAAAATCAAGTAGGGAATTATTACCGGAATTACTGAGCTTGTTTCTTTTATGTTTATCCCAGAAATAAATTTAGATTATGGACCTAGTTTGTTTGGGTAAGCTCTGCTTCATGTTATTTTCATGTGTTCTTTCTAGTCTTTATTCTTTTTTACCACGAGTATTTGGTAGTTTGCCTTTTGCACTGCTTTTACAATTTTTTTGTCAGCTCTCTCTATTTTTGCACTCAGTTTGTTTTTTCCTCTATCATGTTTTCTCTATGTCCTGTTTTTTCCACCATTAAAGTATTGCAATGCTTTAGTATACCTTCACTGAATTCTTTAGTATTCAAGTTATTCGTTAAAGTCTCTATGTAGAGTTTGCTCAAGTGGTTTAGGCTTTTTGGCTTTCATTATTGATATTTTAAAGTTTTTCATCTCTATGAGTTATGACTAAAAGTACTTGTATAATTGTTTCATTAAGCTTAAGGAAATTTTTCTGACTAAATTTGGTCGACCTATCTGCATAGTTCAATAAAACTAGTTGTTATCTAATAAGCATGTTTTCTGTGATTTTCTTTCTGGCTGACAACTTGGCTATACTTCTTGGTTTCTCTTCATATTGATGACCCACCTTTTCTGAAATTAACAGAAAGAACACTCAGATGTGCTAATTGTGTGTAGGTCTCATAAGTGGTATTTTTAGTTAAAAAGTAAATTTAGGCTTATATTAGGTAGAAAGTCCTTAACAGAATTAGATATATAACTTTGGAAAGTAGTCAAATGGACAGTTGATTCTTTAGATGAAAACTTTAGTTGCCTCACTTATTCCCTTTTTCTGGTGTTCACAGAAAGATTGAAGAAAGCTACAGTTCTATGGCAGTAAAACACTCATGTTGTTTTGTGGCCATCACTACCATTCATCTCTGGAACTTTTCCACCTTTCCCATCTGAAAGTCTGTATCTATAAATGCTTAACTTTCCATTCCTTCTCCCCACAGGTCCTTCCAACCACCATCTCATTTTTCATCTCTATGAATTTGACTGTTCTAAGTACCTTATATAAGTGGAATCATAACAATATCAGCCCTTTTGAGACTAGTTATAAGTGGCTTATTTACTTCGCATAAGGTCCTCAGGGTTCATTCACATTATACCATGTGTCAAAATTGCCTTTCTTCTTAAGGCTGAATAATATTTTATTGCATTTATATAATACATTTGTTGATGCTTTCATTTGTCAGTGGATACTTGGGTTGCTTTCCCTTTTCGGCTGTTCTGAATAGTGCTATTAGGAACGTGGGTAAACAAATATGTTTGAGTCCCTACTTTCAATTCTTTGGGTTATATATCCAAAAGTAAAATTGTTGGGTCATAAGGGAAGTTTTTGGAATCACCATATGTTTTCCACAGAGGCTACACCATTTTACGTTCCTACAGGGAGTGCACAGAGTTTCATATCCTTACTAACGCTTGGCATTTGCTTTTTTTTTGTAATAGCCATCCTCATGGCCTAAATACATGTTACTTTTTAAAGTAGTATATACATATATGTGTAGGATATATATTTATTTAGAAATTGCATTTTAAGTAAAATGTTCTTTTGCTGGGCTTAACTTAAGCACGTCTTTTCTTTAGCCAACTAATACTTTATTCTCTAATAACAAAAGTATAAATCCATGTCTTTATTTCTGACCTCTTTTGGATTCTGAATTAATACTTCTTTTCAGAACTGTTGTACATGGGAAAATGTCATTTTATGTGACTATTTTAATAGTCTCATGAAATATTAAGCCTCCCATATGCCAGGAGTATACATATTTTTGCCAATTTTGTTTATTCCTTTTATTAAATTCCCATTGCATAATATCAATATCATATAATTTTGTAGTAATTATATGCTGAACAGATTTCTATTTTAATCTATATCTTGTGACCTCAATTTGATTATAAGCTCCTAACAGCAGAGCCATATTACTTGTACTCCTCATAAAATTGGCGCAAATACCTAATGTGTATTCCTAGCATACAGGACACTATTTTGCAAGACCATCAAAACTTCAAAGTTGTGACAAGTAGTAATTTGTAATGAGGATATTACCTACTTTATAAATTTATTTTAATACTTGATTGTGGTGTAGGATATCTACTAAGTGCCTGGCATGATGACAGATCTCTCCTATAAGACTGGTATTCAGTACTAATTCTCTAATGAGTGAGCCTAGCCAGATTCCTGAATTTCGGTTATCGATATTTAAATATTTAGATGGTTTTCAAAGTTGTTGGCCAATATTCCATATCGGTGTTAAGAATATGCTTTTCCAGAAAAAGTAAAGATATGACTAGTTGATGATGAGATGTCGTTTATTAATATTTTTAATGTGTTGGTTTACTTGTGGAAGACAACTTTGTTGCACACTGATTATACTTTCATTCTTATAAATCATCAGCATTGCACCAAATGAGCGATCTAGAATGTGGTTTTTAAAAAATCTCTTCAGTTTCCTAATGGCATTGACTGTATTTACCTTAAAAAAAAAGGATTACAATTTTTAATGCTGTAATTGCTAAAGAAAGAACAGAATGTGTCTGTTTTTCCTTTATATAGCTAAAAGAATGAAAACAGATACAGTGTTAAGCACATTGCAAGACTTTCTTGGATTGAATGCATAATTTACTATCAGTATTTTTTAATAAAAGTTTTCTCTTTATTTCTAGTATTCAGAGGATATGAAGCACAAGACCACTCTTCTGGAGCTTCAGAAAATGTTTACATATTTAATGGTATGTTTTGAAAATCAAGGAGGGAAACAAATGAGATATTCCCAGTGACAAAAGCTAAAAATATTAATGGAGTTCATTTGTACTGGCTTTGTCATGACTGAATACTCTTGTCTTTCTTTCTTTTTTTTTTTTTTTTTTGAGTCAGATTCTCACTCTGTCACCCAGACTGGAGTGCAGTAGCATCTCTGCGGCCACCGCAGCCTCCTCCTGCTGGGCTCAGACGATCCTTCCATCTCAGCCTTCTAAGTAGCTGGAACTATAGGTGTGCACCACCATGTCCAGCTAGTTTTTATTTATTTATTTATTTATTTATTTTAGAGATGAGGTCTTGCCAAGTTGCCCAGGCTGGTCTTGAACCCATGGGCTCAGGTAATCCCCTCACCTCAGCCTCCAAAAATGTTAGGATTATAGGCATTAGCCACAGGGCCAGGCATAAATATTCTTGTTTTTCTAATTGAATTTGTCAGTTACCTCTGTTGTCATAATGACTTAACAGTCATGTCTCAGATGGCTACATTCTGTTAATTTGTCCTTTGAGGAACCTCTTGTATCTGATCCTTTTCCTGTGACAGGGCCAGCCCCCTTTTATGCCTAAAGCCGTCTAACTGATTTTTCTTTGTTCCTCTTAACGCCTACCTCTAAAACTATAAAAGTGACCAGTCTTAAAAAAAAAAAAGATAGTAAATTTTATAATTTCATTCCCCTGCTTAATACTCTGAAGTGATTCTTCATTATGAACATAATGGTATCAAGTTCACCATGGCACATATTCTCTGTGATTTTTGCTTCTACTCTTTAACCTCCACCATTATTCCTCCCCATATCCAGCTTCACCCAATAGTAACTTAGAGGCCTTTGAGTTTCTTTGAAGCCTATTTCCCTGTTGCTTCATTAGGTATTTATTTATGGCACTCTTTCTGCCTGTGTCACTCTTCTCTATTTTCTTCCTATTGTCATTGTTCAAGAGTCAACTTGGTTTTCACCTCTGTAAGAGACCATAGATTCCACAAACTCACCAGAGTGTCCTGAAGTCACCATGCCTCTCTGTTGTTCACCCTCTTCTACTCAACTGTTACAATCTTGAGGACAGGAATTACATCATATTTATTTCTGTATTTTTTACCTCTAATACTTGAAGACTCAATGCATGGTCTTTTTAACAAAATTAAAAGATTTACTTAGTCATACTTGATTCTATTTTTAATCTCCTTTTAGCAGAGTTGGAACATGCTATTTCAACTGACAAACCAAAAAAATTGCTGGTTTTTTTTTTTTTTTTTTTTTTTTAAGTTGGAATCTCACTCTGTTACCCAGGTTGGAGTGCTGTGGCACACTCACGGCCACCCCAGCGTTGACCTGCTATACTCTGGCGATCCATCCACCTCAGCCTTCTAAGTAACTGGAACTATAGGCGCATGCTACCACGACTGGCTAATTTTTTTTATTTTGTTTTACAGACGGGGGTTTCGCCAAGTTGCCTGGGCTGGTCTAGAACCTATGGGCTCTGGCAGTCCACTCGCCTCAGCCTCCCAAAGTACTGGGATTACAGGCAGAGCCACCGAGCCTGGCCCGAAAATTGCTATTTTTAAACCACCATTAAGAAACTATTAAACCAGGTGCAGTGGCTCACTTCTGTAATCCCAGCACCTTGAGAGGTGGAGGCAGGAGGATTGCCTAAGTCCAGGGGTTTGAGACCAGTCTGGGGAACTTGGTGAGACCTTGTCTCTACAGTAAATCAAAATAACTAGCTGGGTGTGGTGGCATGCTCCTGTGGTTCCAGCAACTTGGAAGGCTGAGGCGAAAATATCGCTGAATCTGGCAGGTCGAGATTGCGGTAGCCTCCGTGAGTGAACCACTACACTCCAGCCTGGGTGACAGAATGCTCCAGCCTGGGTGACAGAATGAGACTCCAATTCAAAAAAAGAAAAAGAAAAGAAACTATTAAAAGAAAGTTTAAAGTGGTGGGAAACTGTGGGGAGCTAGGGAGGGGAAGGGAGGTGGGACTAACGGTAGTCAATGTCTGTTTGGAGATGGGGAGACACCCCTTATTAACAAGGGTGCCTGAACGATGCATATTTGTATACTAACCCTTAACTGTACCCCGCAATTTTATAATAAAAAATGTTTAAAAAAAAAAAGAAAGTTTAATCTCTAGAAAAACTTAGACTGCAAAGGTTTTAATTGTATGCTTTTCAATACAAATCTGAATTCCTTGAATCCCAGATTTCTTTCTACAAGTTGCTTGACTTAAAAATACAATTTCTTAAGATAACTTAAGAATTTTCTGGCACCAAGACCATTAAACTTAAAATGACATGAAACTTAAAATGACATGAAAACCAAACAAAAAGAAATAGAAGAGAGCACTTTAAAACTTTCTTTGTAGATTTACTACCCGTTTTGTTGTTTTTGTTTACCATCATTGAAGAAGTGGTAATTTTCTTATTTTTGTCTGACACTTAGAAGCTTCCCCCCACCCTTTTTCCTTTATAGGAGAGTGAATGCAAAGCATATAATCCTAGACCTTTCTGTAAAACATACACCATGGATAAGCAGCCTCTGAATACCGGGGAGCAGAAAGATATGACAGAGTTTTTTACTGATCTGATTACCAAAATTGAAGAAATGTCTCCAGAACTGGTTAGTACCAGAATATTGAAAAGTTTTTGAAATTTGAACAAGTTTATCTGCATTTTAATTACTGTCTTATATATTTTTTTGTTTGTTTTTTATTAAAGAAAAATACCGTCAAAAGTTTATTTGGAGGTGTAATTACAAACAATGTTGTGTCCTTGGTAAGTTTGTATTTGTTTTTTGCTTTTTGAAGATCTTAATGTGTTTTAGCTTATAACAGTTTACTAATTTTCACTGTTGATTGATCAGGATTGTGAACACGTTAGTCAGACTGCTGAAGAATTTTATACTGTGAGATGCCAGGTAGCTGATATGAAGAACATTTATGTGAGTAATAGTGTACATAATTTTTAGAGTTTTGTATGTATGTAACCATTTGTATATAACAGGTTTATGTTTGTCATCTTGAGAAGTTAATTTTTTTCATTTTTTAAATGTATTTTCTTCTTGCTGTGCTATTCAAATAAGAATTAAAAGTAGACCAAGCTGGGCTCGGTGGCTCAGCCTGTAATCCCACGCCTTTGGGAGGCTAAGGTGAGTGGATTGCCTGAGCCCGCGGGTTCGAGACCCGCCTGGGCAGGCGAGACCTCATCTCTACAGTAAATCAAAAAAATTAGCCGGGCGTGGTAGCGCGCGCCTGTAGTTCCAGCTACTCGGAAGGCTGAGGCGGAAGGATCGCCGGAGCCCAGCAGGTCGAGGCTGCGGTGGCCGGGAGTGGCCACTGTACTCCAGTCTGGGCGACAGAGTGAGACTTCAACTCAAAAAAAAAAAAGTAGACCACAAAGCTCTTTTTTGCCAAATCAAGATTTATATACTTAGCTGGTTGAAAAATCTATTAACACATTTGTGTCCAGCAAATTTTTCACTTTCCTAATACTGAGAGTGGGTGAAAATAAAAAAATCTGATGCTAGTTGCCACAAACTTCTGTCATTAAGAACAGGTGAAATGGTCTTTTCCAAATTGTCACCTTTTTCACAATATAGCTACAAGTTGCAGACATATTCAGTATTTGCCTCAGATGTCACTCTGACTAGCAGTCCATAATTTGCATTTTTATTTGGATTATAAATCGAAAAGACAGTCTTCCACAATGAGATAAATTTACATCAGTGGCAACCAGGAGCAGAATTTGGAATGACATAAATTCACGTCAGCGGTCGTGAATGAGTTGAGATTCATAGACTATCTTATTAATAAGAGGGAAAACAGTTTTTGAGCAAAAATTAAGAATTCACTGTTTAAAAAGAGTTGATTTTCCTCTGTGCATTCTACCCAGTTGAAATTTCTGCCTTTTGTGTGTTTGTGTGCTATAAATATTAATGTGAAACTTTTAAATGTGATTTTATACACAGGAATCTCTTGATGAAGTAACTATTAAAGACACTTTAGAGGGTGACAACATGTATACTTGTTCACATTGTGGGAAGAAAGTAAGAGCTGAAAAAAGGTATGCTTTCTCGGATGTAATTTTTATCACTTTATTTGTTTTTTGTTGTTGTTGTTTTGTGTCGGAATCTCACTCTGTCGCCCAGGCTGGAGTGCAGTGGCATGCGTGCTCATGGCCACCATAGCCTCGACCTGCTGGACTCAAGCGATCCTTCCATTAAGGCTACAAGCGGGTGCCACGACGCCTGGCTAATTTATTTATTTGTTTGTTTATTGATTGATTGATTGTAGAGATGAGGTGTTACCAAGTTGCCCAGGCTATTCTCAAACCCATGGGCTCAGGCAGTCCTCTCACCTCAGCCTCCCAAAGTGCTGGGATTATAGGCGTGAGCTACCATGCCCAGCCAATTTTTATCGTTTTAATAAATCATCCACTGGAAGTGAAAAGACTAACTAAGATTAAACTTTTTTTTTTTTTTTTTTTTTGAGTTGGAGTCTCACTCTGTCGCCCAGACTGGAGTGCAGTGGCCGCTCCCAGCCACCGCAGCCTCGACCTGCCGGGCTCCAGTGATCCTTCCACCTCAGCCTTCCAAGTAGCCGGAATTACAGGCATGCGCTACCACACCCGGCTGATTTTTTGATTTACTGTAGAGATGAGGTCTCGCTGCCCAGGCAGGTCTCGAATCCGCGGGCTCAGACAATCCACTCACCTCAGCCTCCCAAAGGCGCGGGATTACAGGCTGAGCAACCAAGCCCGGCTAAGACTAAACTTTTATGAAAATTATGACAGCTGCATGAAGCTTAGTCTCATGCAGCACCTTTCAGTTATTCAGTGAATTATGTTTTGACATATACTTGAGGTATAAGGTAGTAATCACTGAACTTGCAGAAAGTCTAGATTTTTAGGAGAAACATGGAACGTAAGGACAGTAATATTTTTGGCATCATCTGTATTGATTCTCAGATACCTAGCTTTTGTACCTCATTCTTAGGTAATATAGTAGTCCCCTCTTATTTTCAAGGGAAATGTTGCAAGACCCCCTAGTAGATGCCTGAAACCTTAGATTGTACTGAACCCTGCATACGCTATCTTGTTTGCAATGCATAACATACCTATGATAAAGTTTAGTTTGTAAATTAGGCACAGTATTCCTGTGCTTTGGAACTATTATTAAGTAAAATAAGGTTTACTTGAACACAAGCATGGCACTACTGTGATAGTCCATCCCATAACCAAGAGTAACCAATGAATAGGTAGTGTCTACAGCACAGATATGCTGGACAGAGGGATATCCACATTCTGAGCAGGATGGTACAAGATTTTATATAATACAAAGAACAGCATGCAACTTATGATTTGTTTATTTCTGGGATTTTTTCATTTAATGTTTTTGGATTGCAGTTTACCACAGGTAGCTGAAACCACAGAAGATGAAATTGCATCTACAGAGACAAGTGTACCAACTAACCATTCCATAGTCGTTTGTATTTAGCAAGCACTTCTCTCAGAATTTTTTGTGATTTAATTCATTCATTTCTTACAGTACTCCTTGGCAGTAGATAATGGTATTATTGCCATTTTACATGTTAAGACATGGAGACACAGGAAGAATAAACTTTCCCAATTCTGGTCCTTATGATAGGAAATACAGATTAGCAAATGTCAGAGAGATAGTTAATCAAGTTGAATTTGAATTCTCATTGGGACATTTGGGTAGGAAGGTCCTACAGGCAGGTAGGTGGCTCTTATGATTAGAGCTAGGAAAGAGGTCTGGAGTGAAGTCATATTTGGGAGTTTGTGAACTGTTAAGTTAAAGAATTATGGAGTAAGTTTTTATACCATGTTTAAGCTTGTTCTTTTTTCCTTTCCACTCTATATTGATGTTATTTTGGATAGTTTATACTTTGGTACATTGATTAAAATATTCTTTCTCAGTTTAAATTTTTTACAGAATTTCTTGAAAAATAATACTTTGGCAGGGCATGGTGTCTCAAGCCTGTAATCCCAGCACTTTGGAAGGCCGAGGCAAGAAGTTTGCCAGAGCTCAGGGGTTCAGGATCAGGCTGGACAACTTGGCGAGAGACCTCGTCTCTACAATAAATCAAAAGATAAGCTGGGCGTGGTAGTGCATGCCTGTAGTTCCAGCTACTTGGAAAGCTGAAGTGGGAGGATCACCTGAGCCCAGCAGGTCAAGGCTGCAGTGGCTGTGAGCACACTACTACACTCCAGCCTGGGCAACAGAGTAACTCCGACTCAAAAAAAAAAAAAAAAAGAAAAATAATACTTTAGCTATCTTCAAATAAAAATTGCTCTATTTCCTTTGCTATTGCAAGCCAAGCATCTTTCCCTTTTTATTTTTGTTTTCTTCTTTTTCTTTTTTTTTGAGTTGGAGTCTCACTCTGTTGTCCAGTCTGGAGTGCAGTGACACACTCACGGCCACCACAGCCTTGACCTGCTGGGCTCAGGTGATCCTTTGCCTCAGCCTTCCAAGTAGCTGGAACTACAGGCTTGAGCCACCATGCCCAACTAATTTTTTGATTTATTGTAGAAATGAGGTCTCACCAAGTTACTCAAGCTGATCTTGAACCTCTGGACTTAGGCAATCCTCTCACATGGGCCTACCAAAGTGCTGGGATTACAGGTTTGAGCCACCATGCCCGGCCTTTTTCTTTTATATTTTGTTATTTTTCATTTAATCTCTATAATACTCAACTTTTTCCTAAAGAATATTCTCATGGATAAAATAAGTTGTATAGATCGAGGGAAACAAAATCAATAGATTGGTATAGAAACATTGTCAGTATACTTTCAAGCACCCTTGTATTTTTTCAAATTTTTGTCCTTCTGATTTATCAAATATTTACTAAGGCTCTTCTGATTTCTTACCACTCTGCTGTACACTCAGTGGAGTATAATAAAGAGTTTACTCAGAAACTGAAGACATCCTGACCTCTGTAATGGAAGTTTCTTAAGAGTCACAACATAGCAGGTCTAGAACAGGGTAGTTTGGTAAAGATTTTAATTCCACCTTGAATGACAAATGAAAATTGGATTGTAAATAACATTTTGTGCAGTTATTTTCTAGGAACAAAGGTAGAGAAATAGAAATGTCCTTGAATGTAAAAAATATCTGGAATCAGGCCAGTCCCCATTGAATAGAGGATTTATATTGACCAGTAGTGTAAAATAAGGTTGGTAGCATATGATGGCATCTAATGATTGACATTTAAATTTTGAGACTATTTGCATTGTGTTGATCAAAGCCATTAGAACATCTGCCTGAGTAATAATATTGTTGCAAAGAATTGAGAGCTAAGCCAACCCAAAAGTACAAAGGAAAAAGTGACAGAAGAGAAGCAAGGAAAGAAAGAAAATCAGGATAAAACGATAACTCAAAACTTGGAAGAGAATCTCAAGAAGAAGGTATTCATTTAACATGGTTCACAGAGGTGAAAAAATGGCAACTGAATAAAAGCATTGGACTTTTCAAGATGGTAGTGTTTTTTCAGGTTGTAGGAATAGAAGCAGCATTGTCAGGGTACATGACATCAAGTATAAACCATTCATTTTGAAAGTTTGGCAGTAAAGACAGCAAGGAAGATGGAAACTAGAAAGATCATTGAGATCAAACAAAGGATATTTCTAGATGAAAGAGATCTGAGCATGTTTGACGGCAGAGAATGAAAAGTCGTCATTCAGTAAGATATTAAAGTTACTTAAGAGCAGTTTTCTAGGTCAGTACGCATTTGAAAGAAATGGAATTCTTTTTCTCAGTTTCAATAAGTGTAGTTGGTTGCTAGAGAGAAAAGATCATAGGTGGACATAATCAAATGAAAGCATAGCTGTGCAGACAGTTCTAGGACAAAGACAAACTCATCTAATGAGAATTAAGTTAAGATAAGAGTCAGAGACTCATGAAATTGAGTCATTCAGAAGTTAGCTACTCTAGAGGAATTTAATACATGAGTTGCTAAAAGATAACTGAGAGGCTGAGTCAAGTTGTTTTGAGAATCTCTTTCTAGTTGGAATAAATAAATGTATTGAATATATCTCATTCATGATAACCCCATACTTCTTGAAACATTCCCTTCTTTTGGGTAATAAGATTCTGCTGTTTTTCTGAGATACCTGTCTCATCTCACCAAGGCAAAGTCTTCAGTCATTTGTACTCTTACCATAGTTATTATATATCTGTAATAGCAAAGTAAGTGTTCATAAGAAATGAACTGATTAAAGAAGTGAACTATGTATGTATTATTGTCAGGATCATATTCTGCTGCTCTATGTTCAAACCTCTGAGTAATTTTATCTACCACCTTAATACCAATTATACTGGCATGCTATTGATTCCTAATAGAATGCTTTGCTGTTCTCCACAAACTGTCCTCCAGTCTTTCCAGATCTATTCATCTTGTGGTCCGAGTGAATGCTCGGCTGCTAACCCTTGATGCCAAAAATCGAAAGGAAGGAAGACGGGTAGAAAAGTTTACTTCTGATTTCGAATCCAGGGAGCAGAACCAGATTTGAGGTTTTTCTAAAATGGTTCTGCTCTCCCTTCAAGCTTTACAGTCCATTTTTATAAGTCCAAGTTTGTTGATATGAGTACATTAGCCACTTGACCAGCAGAACATTGTATAGAACTTAAGTTACAGCCGCATTGTACCTATAGTGGCATTTTATGATCCAGACTTCCTGTTGTCAGGTACCAGAGGTATCTCACAGCTTTTATCAGTAAGTCTCCCCACCCCCAGAAACATTAATCAAGCCTGCCATAGAGTAAAGGGAGTTTTCAAGGCCTAAGGCATCATGCATTACACAAAAGTTATACAAATCACAGAGCTTACAATTACATTGATACAAAAGTTGTACAAATCACAAGACTTATGATTATATTGATACTATATTATTCGAACCTATGACTACTGAAAAAAGGGAGCAAATGGGGATTTACATTTTTCAGTTGATTGGGCATAATCTGTGAGGGAAGTCAAGGATTCCCTGAAGCTATTTACTGAGAGCGTATAGGGACTCTCAGGAATGTACTTAGAACTGTATCTCTTAGTTTATTGGGCATGGAAGATAAGGGGAAAGGCACTTTTTATTAGCTCTCAGGAATGTCTTCAGAAATGATGTATAGAAGCTCTTGAACCCTTGACATGCCCTTTCTAGGGGCTGTGGCAATATGGACAGGCATTAGCAGGTCTCTATATCAATCTCTTTTCTCCTTTGACACAATGCATGCTTTCACTGCCCACCATGAGTCCATTAGTGATTCTTCAAAGCTCTTAAAATAAAGTTCATACGCTAACATTACACACATTTGATTCTGTTATATACTTCTCCAACTTTCTTATCTGCCAATCTCCCAAAAATCCATAATTTTGAAATTTTGAACTTCTTATTCCCTCCTCTTGTATCATCTTTCCTCTCCTTCCGTGTCTCTCTGTTCCTATGCCTTTTAACTTAGATCTTGGTTTAAACAAATTCTCTTTGGATCTTTAAGTACATTGAAGAATTATTCCCTGAAATTCATATTTTGTAAATCCAAATATATTTTTGTTGTTTAAACTGAGATTGGTTAAAAATCTTGAGCTAGCAATAGTTTATACCATAAGACTTAGATGGCTAGTTGATTTTCTGCTGCTGCTGCTGCTGTTCTAGTAATAACAGTTGACACTTAATTGAATGCTATTTGCCAGGCATTGTTTCAAAGATAGTATGAGGTACTTTAATCTCCATTTTACAACCCATTAATTAAGCTCAGTTAAGTAACTGATTTAGGATCATACCTCCTTAAAGGATACAGCCAGCCTTTGCAGTTTTAGTTCACAAAAACAAGTATTTTGATTCTAATTTAAGGTGGAAAAGAAAACTCTGAACTTAAAACCTCCTTGGCTTTGGAGTACAATATGATTCCTTTTCATGCGTGGCAACTGTTAGGTCAGTGAGATGGTGAGCTGAGCCAGTGCCATGGGTAAGAGGCAAAGAATTGCACAGAAATTAGATTAGGAAAGATTGTTTATTTAGACAGTAGATTGAAGCAGGAGGGAGAATCCACATCCCCAAGATTGGGGGAGTTGACCAGAGCTTAAGGAAAAGTATGCCCACGGTTGCTTAAGGTTGAATGCTCTTTAAAGCTTTCCTTTGGTGGGGACAGGTTGTCAAGGTGATTGGGTGGTGGTCTGTTTTACATCATCACGTAAGGGGCAGGTAAGCACAGGAACTGTTAACATGGTGATGGAATCTCTCTCTAACCTCCCTGATGACTGGAAGGATGGGCCAGCCAGCCTCATATGAGAAGGGCTGATCCAGTAACTGGAAGACAGATTCTTTAGATGTTAATCTCAATATCTTCTGTCTCATCCAGCTTTCCAGGAAAAGACTGTTGTCCTTTATAAGCTCAAGAAGACCAGAGAAATTCCATTTTAGGTTCTTTCTTTTCAGCAACCTTTGTGTATCTTCATCATGGTGTTTACCACAGACTACTGGAATGTTTTATTTTTCTTATCTAAACACAGGCTTATCCTTTCAGAATGGAAAAAGTCATGTAAGAGAGGGTATGTATGTATATAGTTTTAATAAGAATGTGATTTAGAATACTACATTAGTCTCCTGCTTGTGGTTTTGCTTTCTGTGGTTTTGGTTACCTGTGGTCAACCAAGGTCTTGTGGATGAGCAAACAAACTGTAAAATACTTGAAGAGGTTTATTCTGAGCCAGGGATGAGTGGCATAGGCCCATGGCACAGTCCCAAGGTGTCCTGTAAACATGTGCCCAAAATGGTTGAATTATGGCCCCCCCTTTTTTGGTATGTTTGTGTTTGCTTTTTTGAGTCAGGGTCTCAGTGTATCACCCAGACTGGAATGCAGTGGTATGAGCATGGCTCACAAGCACTCTCAACCTCCTGGGCTCAGACAGTTCTTCTACCTCAGCCTTCTGAGTAGCTGAGGGTACAGGCACACACCACCACGCCAGGCTTGTTTTTTATTTTTTGTAGACACAAGAGCATACTATGTTGCTCAGCCTGGTCTCGAGCAATCGGTTAGGGTCACACTCCCAGCATGGGCCTCCAGAATGTTAGATCAGGCCTAGTGGGGGTGTAGATATCCCGTGTTTAATCTGGTGCTACAAGAAAAATGCAAAATAATGAGCAAAAATTAAATTAAAAAATACAGTTTATTTAGAAAGTAAATTAGAGAGAGAGAGAGAGGGAGAGAGAGAGAAAGAGAGAGAGAGAGAGAGAGAGAGAAAGTGGATTTATCTCCCCAAGGTAGAGGAAAGGACCAAAGCTAGAAAACATGGCCTGACCGTAGGTCAAAGAGCACATAGCCATACAATAACTTAGCAAGGCAATGGCCACTGGTTGCTTGTAGTTGAGTCCTTTTTTTCTTTTCCTTTAATGCGGAGAGGTCATTAAGGTAATTAGGTGTTAGTCTGCTCTGCCTCATCATGAAGGGGCAGGTAAGCACAGGTACTGTCATAAGATAATGAACAGCAGGTAGATGAGTGGTTCGTCACATAATTGCTGCCATGGTGGTAGGCTAAATGGGAGAAAACAAGAAGAGGAGTTTTTCCTGCAAAAGACCTGTCAGACATTTCCAATCCATAATCTTAGCAACTAGGTGGTCTTATTATCATTTCTATGGCTTCAGCTAGCTAAGGTGTAGTCTTTGACCTTCCACCTTTAACAAGAAACTTGAAAGTTTCTCAGAGATTATTATGCTAAACTATGAATTGGAAGGTTGAGCTGCATCTAATGGAAATTTGCCAAGTGGGTAGAGTAGGCTGGCAACTTGACCTGCAGTAAAATGTCTGAAAGCTTCCTTAAACCTGCCTACTAGAAATTTATCTATCTGTGTTTAACCTGTGCTAAATTCAAAGTGTGTCAGTCTAAGCAAAAATGGTTGTGCTGAAACAAAATGTGCACTAAGTTTATTCTAAGGTTCTCAGAGTCCCTCCTTTCACAGTCCTCCTGCCTCAGCTTCCCCAAGTGCTGAGATTACAGGTGTGAGCCACCATGCTTGGCCACAGTGTTATAATCTGAGTAATGCTTGACTACTCCCCTTTAATACTAGTAAATCAAAGGGACAGGGAACTAATAAAAAGTTTATTTCAGAGTTAGAATCCAGGGAGCAGAGTCAGACTCCGAGGTCTTTCAAAATGGTTCTGTTCACCCTCTAGGCTTTTACAGTTCACTTTTATAGTCTAGTGTTGTTAGTACCTATACATTAGCTACATGACCAGCAGAACATTGTATAGAACTTGAGTTTCAGCCATATTTATCGATAGTGACATTTTTCTGTCCAGACTTCCTGGTGCCAGGTATCAGAGGAATCTCATAGCTTTTATCAGTAGGGCCCGGGAGAAGTGACAGTCAAGCTTGTCGTAGAGGAAAGGGCCTAAGATATCATGCATTATGCAAAAGTTATACAAATCACAAAGTTTATGATTACATTGATACAAAAGTTATATAATTCACAAGACTTATGATTGCATTGATAACATATTATTCAAACTTAAAGCTACTCAGAAAAAGGGAATAGAAGGAGATTTTCATCTTTCAGTTGATGGGGCATAGCTACAGGGAAGTCAAGGATCCCCTGAAGCTACTTACTGGGAGTGCATAAAACATAAGGAGAAGCACACCTTTTATTAGCTCTCAGGAATATTATTCAGGAATGTACAGGAGTTCTTGTGCCCTGGCCATGCCCTTCTCTAGGGACTGTGACAATATGGACAGATATTAGAGAGTCTCTGTATCAACAGCTTGGTTTTATACATTTTTAGGGAGACAAGTTACAGGCAAGACAAATCAATACATGTGAGGGTATATTGGTTGGACCTAGAAAGGCAGGACATGGGGGGTTGCTTATAGGTCATAGGTAGATTTTAAAATGTTCTGATTGTCAGTTGGTGGAAAGAGTTAAACTCTGTGTAAAGAATTTGAAATCAGAGCTGGGCTCCGTGGCTCAGCCTGTAATCCCACGCCTTGGGAGGCTGAGGTGAGTGGATTGCTTGAGCCCGCGGGTTCGAGACCTGCCTGGCCAACTTGGCGAGACCTCATCTCTATAGTAAATCAAAAAATTAGCTGGGTGTGGTAGCACATGCCTGTAGTTCCAGCTACTTGGAAGGCTGAGCTACTTGGAAGGATTGCCGGAGCCCAGCAGGTCGAGGCTGCGGTGGCGGGGAGCAGCCACTGCACTTCAGCCTGGGTGACAGAGTGAGACTCCGATTCAAAAAAAAAAAAAGAATTTGAAATCAGTTTAAAAAATGCTTGAGTTAAAGATATGGAAAATTGTGAAAGTCAAGGATCTTGTTATGCAGATGAATTCTAAGTAGCAAACCTCCTAGAGAATAGGTGGTATATGTCTTAAAAGATATTCTCAACAGATTCAAATTTTCCCAAGACAAGGCTTTGCTAGAGTCACTTCAAAGTATGCCAAAGAAACATTTTGGGGTATTTTTATGTTCTTTAGGGCCTGCTATCTGTCACGGGATGCTATAACAGAGTCAGGTTGGAATTTGGTATATAATTGCCTTACAGTCTGTTTTTTGGTCAGTTTTATGGTCTCTGTTTTAATGTTAATGTTAGTCACTTGTGCCTTAAACTCCACCAGGGAGTGAGTATAACAAGGCATATCCAACCTCCTTTTCCATTAAGGCCTGGAGTTTAATTTTTCACGTTTCCCTTGGCCCAGAAGGGTCTGTTCAGTCAGGTGAGGGGCTTAAATTTTAATTTTTTGATTTACATTCTGAGAATATTAAATAGAAAATTCTAGAAACATATCGTGCCCAACTGTTGAATTGCCCACTGTTCTGATTAGTGATGAAATCTTGCACAGTCCCCAACCTAGATGTGAATAATCCCTTTGTTCAGTATATCCATGCTGCATATGCTACTGAACCATTAGTCACTTAGTAGCCCCCTTGGTTACTTACCTCTGTGATATTGCAATGCTTTATGTTCAAGAAACACTTTCTTAATATTGGCTCCAAAGCACATGAGTAGTGATGCTGGCAATTGGATATGCCAAAGATAAGCCATAAGGTGTCTTAAAGTTCTCAATTAATAGGAAAAGAAAAAAAAAATCATATGCTGAGGTTACTAAGATCTACAATAAGAATAATCTTCTCTCTGTGAAATTATAAACAGTATATTGTTAAAACTATTCTATTTTATTATTAATTATTGTTAAACTTTATTGTACCTAATGTATAAATTATACTTTATTATCAATATGTCTGTATAGGAGAAAACATAGTGTGTATAGAGTTTGGTAATTTTTATAGATTCAGGCAAATATGGGCGGTCATGGAACACATCTCCTGTGGATAAAAGGGCCTACTGTACTTATTTACTCTGAGTTGAATGTCGAAATGCGTATAGCATAAACATAGATGAATCCAAGTAACGTATTTTTGGAAGATATTTAATTTTTTTTTTTTTTGTCTTTTAGGGCATGTTTTAAGAAATTGCCCCGCATTCTGAGTTTTAATACTATGAGGTATACATTTAATATGGTCACAATGATGAAAGAGAAAGTGAATACACACTTTTCCTTCCCATTACGTTTGGATATGACGCCCTATACAGAAGATTTTCTTATGGGAAAGAGTGACAGGAAAGAAGGTAATTTTTCCTCTCTTTCTTTTATCTGTGTTTATTGTAAGTCTCCATAACAGGGTAGTTATAATTTTAAAATGGACATCAACTACACAGTTAACAACATTAAACTGACTCTTAGAAAGGAGAATTTTGTTTTGTTTTGTTTTGTTTTTTCAGTTGGAGTCTCACTTTGTCACCCAGGCTGGAATGCAGTGGCATGCTCATGGCCACCGCAGTCTCGACCTACTGGGCTCAGGGGATCCTTCCATCTCAGTCTTTCAAGTGATTGGCACCACAGGTGCACATCACCACACCCAGCTAATGGTTTGATTTATTGTAGTGATGAGGTCTCACCAAGTTGCCCAGGCTAGTGTTGAACCCCTGGGTTCAGGCAATCCTCTCACCTTCACCTCCTAGTGCTGAGTTTGCAGGTGTGAGCCACCATGCCCTGCCTGAAAGAGTATTTTTAAAGACAATGTGGTGCATTCAGTCAGCCAGCCAATAAGTATCCACTAGGACTATGTTCTAGCATTCTTCTAATTATTGGAGGCACAGTAACAAACAAGATAAACGTGATTGCTGCCTTTGTGGAGTTTAAGTTGATTAAGTCTTTTATGGAACGAGAAATTACAAGTGTGATGGGTTTTCAAATAGGACAGTGAATGTATCACAGATCTAGAGGACTCAGGGCTTTCATGAGAAGGTGAGATTTAAGCAGAGTTATGAAGCTTGAGTAAGAGTTAAGTTGAAAAGAAGACATGAGCTCTTGGGTGGGAGGATGGGGGTGCTGGGTAGTGAGATGGGCAAAAGGCAATGACCAGAACATTGTTCGTTTATAGGCCATGTGACAGTTTCAGTCTTTTTTTTTTTTGAGTTGGAGTCTCACTCGGTTGCCCAGACTGGAGTGCAGTGGCCACTCCCGGCCACTGCAGCCTCGCCTGCTGGGCTCCAGCGATCCTTCCGCCTCAGTCTTCTGAGTAGCCGGAATTACAGGCACGCGCTACCACACCCGGCTGATTTTTTGATTTGTTGTAGTGATGAGGTCTCGCTGCCCAGGCGGGTCTCAAACCCGCGGGCTCAGGCAATCCACTCACCTCAGCCTCCCAAAGGCGCAGGATTACAGGCTGAGCCACCGAGCCCGGCTAGTTTCAGTCTTTATTCAGTAGTCTATAACCATTAGAAGAGCCGGGCTCGGTGGCTCAGCCTGTAATCCCGCGCCTTGGGAGGCTGAGGTGAGTGGATTGCCTAAGCCCGCGGGTTTGAGACCTGCCTGGGCAACTTGGCAAGACCTCATCTCTACAATAAATTAAAAAACCAGCCGGGCATGGTAGCGCATGCCTGTAATTCCGGCTACTTGGAAGGATCGCTGGAGCCCAGCAGGTCAAGGCTGCGGTGGCCGGGAGCAGCCACTGCACTCCAGTCTGGGCGACAGAGTGAGACTCCAACTAAAAACAAACAAACAAACAAAAAACCGTTAGAAGGTTAAGCAGAGGGCTGACATAACCAGGCGAACATCTGGAAAAGGCTGTTCTGAGTACAGCATTAGAAATAGAATAGAGGATGATATGGGGGTAGGAGAAGGCCATTCTTGTATATCACAGATAACATGGTGGAGAGAAGTATATGGAGTTAATAAGACTTGGTGATTGAATGAATAAATGGAATAAATGAATCCTGTAAAAAGTTACTGACTATCCACTATGCAGCTTATTTTGTTCTTATAGTAGTGTGAATACAATGATGACAAAGCACAAGATCTGTGTTCCCATAAATCTTAAATTTAGTTGGTCTACTAGAGGGAGGAAAAAGAGTCAAGAATGACTCAGGTTTCTGGCTGGAGCAACTGTGTAAATGAACAGTGGGATCAGTATTTCAAGAAAATCTCAAGAGTGAGTATGGTCATAAATATTGGATGTTAAAGAAAAAACACTTCTAATAAGAATAGGACTGAAAATAATTTAACATGTAGAAAGTCTTTGGTTATCTTTATCAGAGCAGTTTAATTTGGGTGTTGTAACAGGACGGAAGGCAGATTGCAGTGAGTTAAAGATGGCCCTTGGTTCATATGTAAATACCTCCAAATTGATATTTCCTTAAGACTAATAGTTTTTAAGCTTTTGGATATGTACCTCCAAGACTACCTGGGTGAGGAATGGAAATAGGTGAGAGAAGATTACAAAGAGTCTAGCTCTTGCCTCTTTCATTTATCTTTAGTAAGAAGTTCTGTTGTACGTAGAATAAGGGTCCTGGCAATGTTTTATTTGTATAAGAAGTTCTGCTGATTAAAATTTTATTTTATTTTATTTTACTTTATTTATTTTGAGTTGTAGTCTCAGTCTGTCTCCCAGGCTGGAGTGCAGTGACACGCTTATGGCCACCGCAGCCTTGACCTGCTAGGCTCAGGCGATCCTTCAGCCTCAGCTTTCCAAGTAGCTGGAGCTACCAGCGCCCACCACCACGCCAGGCTACTTTTTCTTGATTTATTGTAGAGATGACTCTCATCAAGTTGCCCAGTCTGGTCTCAAACCTGTGGGCTCAGGCAGTTCTCTCACCTCGGCCTCCCAAAGTGCTGGGATTACAGGCGCGAGCCACTGCGCCTGACCCCGATTAAAATTTTAAAGGTTTTAAATAAGCCACTTACACGGTATACTAAGTTTAGGAAAAAGAACATGTTTGAATCTCTAACTTCAGTGCCTGGCACTTAATGAATATTCAGTAAATGTTTTACTTTCACTAAATGGGAGATAATGCGAGCTATTTCAAGAGAAGATCATACTGTCTCTGAAGAGAGGAGAGAGAACAGTGACTATAACTATGAAGGAATATGGAGTTAAGGAAGGGAATTATTACATTTAGGCTTTCAGTATATGTTTGTAACTTAAAAGAAGTGGCCCAGTAGAGGTGACAGGTGAAATTAAGAGGTGGGCATTGTATATGTACATCCTACTTTTTAGATCTCTTATCAAACCATATGAAAATTTAGCTAGGCATGGTGGTACGCATCTGTAGTCCTACCTGCTCAGGAACCCAGGAACCTGAGGCAGGAGGATCACTGGAGCCCAGAAGTTTAAGGCTGCAGTGGGCTCAGGTGATACTTCCGCCTCAGACTCCCAAGTAGCTGGAACCGCAGGTGTGAATCACCATACTCAGCTAATTTTTTGATTTATTGTAGAGACAAGGTCTTGCCAAGTTGCCCGGGCTGGTCTTGAACCCCTGGACTCAGGTAATCTTCTCACCTCTGCCTCCCATAGTGTTAGGATTACAGGCGTGAGCCACCATGCCCAGCACTTTGTTTTTCTTAACATCATACTGAAAAACAAAATGATGCCAGTGTCTTTTCAGGTCTTATGTTTGACTTCTCCTTAATAAAGATAAGCTTAGCCAGGGTGCTATGACTCACCCGGAGCCGGAGGTGAGAGGATTGCCTGAGCTCAGGGGTTCTAGACCAGCCTGAGCAACATGGTGAGACCTCGTCTCTACTTAAATCAAAAAATTAGCTGGGCGTGGTAGTGCATGCCTGTGGCTTCCAGCTATGTGGAAGGCTCAAGTGGAAGAATCACCTGAGCCCAGCAGGTCGAGGGTGTGGTGGCTGTGTGCATACCACTGCACTCCAGCCTGGGTGACAGAGTGAGGCTCTGACTCAAAAATAATAATAATAATAATAATAATAAACTTGAATGAAGCATTTTATACTACCTATTTCCAAGGCTAGTCATATTAAACAAAAAGGTATTTTATATTTATATATCATACTGAGGTTGTCCATAATTATACACAAACACATGGTTGATTTTCTAACTGTATAATAAATGTCTTATAGTAGTAGTCTGTGAATGGTGAATGTCTAGCAAATAGATTTGTTTCGTACCTGTTTGATATATAACACATTTCTGCCTAGGAAATACATAAAATTCATTATAAAATGTGATTCTAAGATGTTACTTCTGTGCAGTTATCTAGATTATTTCCATTATTTTGTGTAAATCATTACAGGTTTTAAGGAAGTCAGTGATCATTCAAAAGACACAGAGAGCTATGAGTATGACTTGATAGGAGTGACTGTTCACACAGGAACAGCAGATGGTGGGCATTATTACAGCTTCATCAGAGATATAGTCAATCCACATGCTTATAAAAACAATAAATGGTAAGTTTTAAATATTTCTACTTTGAATTTTCAGAAACTTCTTCCTCCTGTTTTTAAGGTGGAAGTTTTTGTCAGTTTTCTCTTTAGATATATTTTCAGTTCTTTCTAAAAAACTTTCTATTGAGATAGGAAAAGAGACAAAATTTTTAAAGGTGACTTTCAAAAGACAATATAAATCAGTTCTTAAACTTATGAGTTGCTGAATTCTTGAGAATTAGAATGTTTTTCTTAGAAAATGAACAAAGTTTCATAGACAGTATTCCAAATCTTACTTTTTTTTTTTGAGTTGGAGTGTCACTCTGTCACCCAGACTGGAGTGCAGTGGCCGTTCCTGGCCACCGCAGCCTTGACCTGCTGGGCTCCGGCGATCCTTCTGCCTCAGCTTCCAAGTAGTTGGAACTACAGGCGCACGCTACCACGCCCGGCTCATTTTGATTTATTGTAGAGATGAGATCTCGCCAAGTTGCCCAGACAGGTCTCGAACCCGCGGGCTCAGGCAATCCACTCACCTCAGCCTCCCAAGGCGCGGGATTACAGGCTGAGCTACCGAGCCTGGTCAAATCTTACCTTTATGTTCATTCATTCAAGAGCAGTTCACTGAATTGCTTCTTTGGGGTGGCCACAGAATCCTTTTATATACCAGTTAGAAGTTACCTGCATGCTCTACCCTTTTCACCTTCCCTTTTCCTCCTACACACACTTAGCTATTTTTTAGTCTTGGGATGATGTTTAGGTAAGCCCTGGTGTATAGGGACTGTGTGGTAGGTACTGTTCTAAATGTTGATTATATTGCTTTGAAGAAAATGTACAACTCTTTGTTGATTTGTAGTTAGCACAATAGTTTCACTCAATTACTTCTCAGTCCTTCAGCCATCATGCCCATAGTTGCTTTTACTTTTTGAATATGTTTTCATGAATATGTTTTTAATATTTTAATTATAAATTTAGAAATGATTATATTTGAAAATTCTCACCTCTTTATCTTTCCTAATAGTTTTACATGTTATATTTAAGCAACTTTTTATTCCTTATTTTTATGAATTCTTTTGTTAATCCTAGATTGTAAGTAGATCTATCAGATTTTTTTTAAGGTTAAGAAAGAAAACTTTATTTAAAAGTAAATTAGAGAAAGAAAGAGAAGGAAGTAAGAAGATTCACCTCCCCAAGGTGGAGAAGGAGGGACCAAAGCCAGGAAGCATGACGACAGCCATGGCTCAAAGAGCACATGGCCATACCACACACTAGCAAGGCAATGGCTGCCCAGATCTATCAGATTTTAAAGTGGTTACGACTATGTTTTATTTTATTTATTTATTTTTTTTTTTTTTTGAGTTAGAGTCTCACTCTGTCACCCAGACTGGAGTGCAGTGCCCGCTCCCAGCCACTGCAGCCTCGACCTGCTGGGCTCCTATGATCCTTCCGCCTCAGCCTTCCAAGTAGTTGGAACTACAGGCGCGCACTACCACGCCCGGTTAATTTTTTTGATTTATTGTAGAGATGAGGTCTCGCCAAGTTGCCCAGGTGGGTCTCGAACCCGTGGGCTCAGGCAATCCACTCATCTTGGCCTCCCAAAGGCGTGGGATTACAGGCTGAGCCACCAAGCCCGGCTTACGACTATGTTTTAAAATCAAATTCCTGGCAACCCCCTCGGGTCCCTTCCTGTTGGGGGAGCTTTTCTGTCTTTTCAATAAATCCTACTTTCAGAAAAATTAAAAAAATCATATTCCCAATTTCTAGTAGATCACAGGTGTAAAAATAACTTATAATTTACCTCATGAAGTAATAATTTGATACTTGCAACAAATTGCTATCTAATCTAAATATTCGGAAAATAGACATATTACAAAGATATTCAGTACATACATACTCGATCAATAATATATGCTCTATTTTTAGGTATCTTTTTAATGATGCTGAGGTAAAACCTTTTGATTCTGCTCAACTTGCCTCTGAATGTTTTGGTGGAGAGATGACAGTAAGTTTTATTCAGAAATTATAAATGATTTGTGCTTTGTTTTATAAAATGTAATAGCAGAGTCACCTAACTGTTATGATTAAATCTAAAATTTATTTAAATAAATATTCATTGGGAGTTTAGTTTGTTCACAGTATTCAGTAGGTACTGAGAAAAATTTTAAAGTGCTATTTCTGCCTTCAGCAACCATCTGAATAAGAAAATAAGACCAAAAAAACTAAATAACAGTACAGGAATTGAATTAAGGGCTGTGAGAAAAAGTATTGAGTAAATTGCTTACTCAATGAATTCTGTGGAATTAGAGCAAAAAGAAATTACTTTTTACTGACTTAAGGTGCCAAAACATTGGCAAGGAAGTTGGCTTAAGCTGAATTTTATTATTATTATTTTTGAGTCAGAATCTCACTCCATCGCCCAGGCTGGCGTGCAGTGGCATGCTCACGGCCACCACAGCCTCCACCTTCTGGGCTAAGGATCCTTCCACCTCAGCCTTTAAAGTAGCTGGAACTACAGGCACTCACCACCATACCCAGTACCCGGCTATTTTTTTGATTTATTGTAGAGATGAGGTCTCACCAAGTTGCCCGGGTTGGTCTGGAACCCTTGGACTCAGGCAGTCCTCTCACCTTGGCCTCCCAAAGTACTGGGATTACAGGCTTGAGCCACTGCACCCAGCTTAAGCTGAATTTTAAAGAATTGTTTTTTTTGAGTTGGAGTCTCACTCTGTCGCCCAGACTGGAGTGCAGTGGCCGCTCCCGGCCACCGCAGCCTCGACCTGTTGGGCTCCAGCAATCCTTCTCCCTCAGCCTTCCAAGTAAAGTAGCTGGAACTATAGGTGCGCGCTACCACGCCCAGCTAATTTTTTTGTTTTATTTTAGAGATGAGGTCTCACCAAGTTGCCCAGCCGGGTCTCGTACACGCGGGCTCAGGCAATTCACTCACCTTGGCCCCCTAAAGTGTGGGATTACAGGCTGAGCTACCGAGCCCTGCAAGAATTGTTATTTTAGTGCTTTTTGTAACAGCATTCACAACCTGGTTGGCAAAAAATATAGGATTGGAAAAGAAGATCTTCTCTGTTGCATAATTGAGGTTAGCGTATTACGTAATAATTTCATTTCTCCATAGGAAGTTTATCCTAGTATACATTTTTTTGAAAACTGTTCGAAATACTCTATTGATTCTCGCAAGTCAAATATTAAATAGTTATTTTCATTTTGCCCAATTCATTTTTTATTTAATTACCATGTTTATTATGAAATGATCATTCATATTCTGGATTTTATAGTTGGTCTCATTCAGAGGCCGAGAAATGATATTCATTCTGGGTTTTAATGGAGGGCTTTCATATCACTTTTCGGGGCTCTTGTCTGTTATTCTGAATGAATAAAGAAAAGTAGTCCACTTGCTGACAATTTAGAAATGAGTAAGATTGGGAAGTACATATTTAGTTACCATTCAAGCCACCACTAAACCAGTTGCATCTTTAGACGTTACTCCTAGGACATTTCTTAAAAAAAAGAAAGAAAGAAAGAAAAGAAGAACAAGTAAACTTTGCAAGGCTCTTCTCTTAAAAGATAGTTTTTCAGATTGCAGATTCATTTCGTTTTCTTATGAGTTTGCATATTTTACAGTAAAGTACCTTTAACAAGTTTTGAATTTTTGGTCTCAATAAACATCTGCTTCTGTCCCTTCTTGTTGTTACATTACCCATCGTGGTGCTTTTTTGCGTGGTGCTTGTTTGTTTTTCTCATTTTTTTCTGTTACAGCATACCCAGAGTTCTCTAGAACTACCACTAGAATTTTCATCTCCCTGCTCCTTAGGAAGTGGCCCTTAAGTTCTCAGAGTCTCCAACCATTGAATTCTTCATATTCACATGTTCAGTTACCTCTGTTTGATCCTTTATACAGCTTCCTTTTGTCTTATCGTCTTTCTTCTCTTAAATAAGAGAAAACATCTCAGATCTTTGCTCATTACTTCTCATGCCTTTGTGATCTCTTTTTTTTTCATCATTTTTATGTGTGTATGATATTTTTGGTTGACTCTTGCCTTTTTCTGATACTTCTTCTAGTGTCACCCCAAATTACTTTACCACTAAAAAATGCTAATGACCATCTGAGCTTTCATTAAGTTGTAATCTTTTTGCTGGTGGACGGTCTAACCTCTGTTTTGATGGCTACTGACTGATCAGGGTGGTGATTGCTGAAGGTTAGGGTAGCTGTGGTAATGTCTTAAAATAAGTCAGTAATAAAATGTGCTGCATGTATTGCTTAAAATGTATACTGACAGATTGATTTCCTCTGCCAAAAATTGTTAATAGCCCCGAGACTCAAAATTCTGTTGTGAAGGATTGGTAGAGGTGTGTATGGGCAGTATTTTGAAACCTCAGAATAAATTACAGTGCCACACCAATGAGTTAGTAATATGCTTTTCTCATTTATAATGTTGCTAAAAATGGAGTTTAAATTTAGTGTTTATTTCCACTTATTTATCACATTCATAAAAATTAGGACAAGGCAAACTATTTTCTTGCCACACTGTTTTCTGTTTTTGTTACAGTAAAATTTTCTCATTCACAATTTTATAGTATTCTCAAAACAAGAAAAACAGAACAAAGCAAGATACCAATTATATTAGTGTACGTTGACTAATTTGTTAAATAGGATTTTTATGAATACAGTGTTACTTGAAAACTATTAAGTAGCTGTTTATGAAATAACTTGTATATTCCCATCTTTTAAAGAAGTAAAACTTTTGTTCTTTTAAACAGACCAAGACCTATGATTCTGTTACAGATAAGTTTATGGATTTCTCCTTTGAAAAGGTAAACATTTACTTCATATATATAATTTTACATTGTTTCTTTCTTTCATGTTGTCTACCTTTAGAGTTAGACCTTGCAAAATGAAAGTGACCTATTTTTTCTTTTTTTTCTCTTAAAGACACACAGTGCATATATGCTGTTTTACAAGCGTATGGAGCCAGAGGAAGAAAATGGCAGAGAATACAAATTTGATGTTTCATCAGAGTTACTGGAGGTATACGTTAACTTAACTTGAGCAACAGTTTAAAAGTATGTTGTTTTATGCAAGAAATACTATTAGAGCTGGCTTTACAACATTAACCTATTTCATTCAGAGTAGACCTTAAGAGTATTTACAAATAGGACAGGTGAATGAAAAATGAGTAAGATTACGGAGAGTGGAAAATAATTATCACTAAAAAAGAGTAAGAAAGGTGAAAGGGTTGATGGAATCAGGGTGAGCTGACAAGTAATTTGTGTGTTGGTAATGTTCTGCTTTTTAAGTTGGGTGATGGATTTGTAAGTGTTCCTTCTGATATGCTTCATGATATAGACGCACACAGTCAAGCATGCATTGTATTTGAAATGCTCTTAAAATATATTTTTATATATTAAAAAGTAAAAAGACTTTCATTTGTAGTAATGAGGCTTTCTTTGTTTTGTAATGTAGTAAGTGGTAATAATACATTATTCAGGACACAACTCAATGTTGTGAACGGAGTGAGCCAGAGTACAAAATGTAAATCTTCTCCAGAAAGGAATACCTGATTAAAATGTATTCTTCCATCTAGACAATTCAGCTTTTACTATCTGAAAAAACTTTTTTTTACTATTGGGATCAAGTCTTAAAACTGATTGGATTTTGTTCCTTGATACTTTTGACTGGAATCTTACCTACCTGTTTGTTAATGATAGAAGCCAAAAATACTATCTTTTTTCAGTTCCTAGAATTGGATTTACCAGCAGATTTAGATGCTCTTGATTATAGATGGTTTCAATAGATTTGCAGCTATTAAGCTTACCTATTTGTATAAAAATTTCTCTCAACTGTCATCATAACCACAGTTAAATTGATTATAATCACCCATTTTGTGCAAGGCGTTGCTCCCAAAATATTCAGACATATCTAGACCTTGCCTTATATGAAGACCCAACAAAGGTTAGCCCATTTGTGAAATAAAATGGAAAAAAAAAATTTTTTTTTTTCTTTTGAGTTGAAGTCTCACTCTGTTGCCCAGACTGGAGTGCGTGTCGTGATCACAGCTTACCATAGGCTCCAACTCCTGGGCTCAAGCGATCCTCCCACCTCAGCTTCCTGAGTAGCTGGGACTACAGCCATGTACTACCATGCCCAGCTGGTTTTTTTATTTTTTGTAGAGACAAGGTCTCACTATGTTTCCCAGACTGGTCCCCAACTCCTGGGCTTCCGCTATCCTTGTTGCCTCCATCTACCAGAGTGCTGTGATTACAGGCGTGAGCCATGATGCCTGCCCTATAAGATGAAATTTTATATAAAACCTATATAATTATTTATATTGTTTATTTACATCATTGGTTCTCAAACTTACTGGTCTCCTTTATAGTTTTAAATGTTACTGAGGGTCTTAAAAAGGTGTTTTTTTTTAATGTGGGTTTTAATATGGTTATATCTATCAATATTTGCCATGTTAGGAATTAAAACAGATTTTTAAATGTTTATTTATTTTTAAATAACAAAATAAATCCACTACATGATAACATAATAACTTTGTAAATAATATATATTTGTCTCAACAAATAATTCAGTGGAAAAAAGTGGCCTTACTTGTTTTACTTGTTTTACTTGTTTTGCAAATCTCTTTAATATCTAGTTTAATAGAAAACAGCTAGATTCTCATATAACAGCTTCTGCTTTCAGTCTGTTCTGATTTCACTCATTATGTAGCGTCTGGGCACCTTCGTTGTACAATCATGAGCAAGTAAAAGTGAAAAATGACAGATAAGACCGTAGTATTACAAAGAAAATTATTTTGCCCTTAAAGACTCCCTAAGAAAGACACAGAGCTCTTCATATGTTCTTTAAAATCAGTAACTTTGGCTGGGCTCGGTGGCTCAGCCTGTAATCACAGCACTTTGGGAGGCTGAGGAGAGTGGATTGCCTGAGCCCCCGCGGGTTCGAGACCAGCCTGGGCAAATTGGCGAGACCTCGTCTCTACAGTAAATCAAAAAATTAGCTAGGTGTGGTAGCATGCCCCTGTAGTTCTGGCTACTCGGAAGGCTGAGGCGAAAGGATCGCCGGAGCTCAGGAGGCCAAGGCTGCGGTGGCCCAAGGTGTGGGATTACAGGCTGAGCCACCGAGCCTAGCTATATACCTTAATTTTAAAATACTTTATGGCTGACTGGGTGCAGTGACTCATGTATAATCCCAGCACTTTGGGAGGCTGAGGTGAGAGTATTGCCTGAGCCCACGGGTTCGAAACCAGCCTGGGCAACTTGGCGAGACCTCATCTCTATACTAAGTCAGGAAAAATTAGCCAGGCGTGATGGTGCATGCCTATAGTTCCAGCTTCTTGGTAGGCTGAGGTGGAAGGATCGCCTGAGCCCAGCAAGGTGCGGCTACGGTGGCTGGAGCCTGGACAATAGAATGAGACTCTGACTCACAAAAACAAAACAAAAAATTAAAATATTTTATTGTCAAAAAATGCTTATGATCTTCTGAGTTTTCAGCGAGTCGTAATCTTTTTTCCGGTAAAGGTCTTGCCTCTACATTGATGGCTACTGTCTGATCAGGGTTGACTGATCAGGGTGGTAGTTGCTGAAGATTGGGGTGGCTGTGGTAATTTCTCCAAATAAGGCAGTAGTAAAGTTTGCCACCTAATTGACTCTTCCTTTCACAAAAGATTTCTCTGTAGCATACAGTGTTCTTTGATAGCATTTTACTCACAGCAGAGCTTCTTTCAAAGTTGTAGTCAATCCTCTCAAACCCCAGAACTGCTTTAACTAAGTTGATGTAATAGTCTAAATCCTTTGTTGTCATTTGAGCGGTGTTCACAGTATTTTCACCAGGAGAACATTCCATCTCAAGAAACCACCCTTCTTTGCTCATCCATAAGAAGAAACTCTTCATCTGTTAATCATGAGATTGCAGCAATTCAGTCACATCTTTAGGCTTTACTTCTAATTTTCTTACTATTTCCACCATATCTGCAGTTACTTCCTCTTCTGAAGTCTTGAACCCCTCAAAGTTAGCCACGAGGGTTGGAGTCAACTAGTTTTACTTCTAATTTTCTTACCATTTCCACCATATCTGTAGTTACTTCCTCTTCTGAAGTCTTGAACCCCTCAAAGTTAGCCACGAGGGTTGGAGTCAACTTCTTCCAAACTCCAAATAATGTTAATATGTTGACCACCTCTTGTGAATCACAAATCTTCATAATAACATCTAGAATAGTGAATTTTTTTCCAAATTTTCAACTTATTTTGCCTAGATCCACCAGAGGTATCACTGTTTTATGACAGTTTTAGCCTTATGAAATATGTATCTTCAATATTAAGACTTAAAAATCAAAATTACTTCTTGATCCATAGACTGCAGAATGGCTATCGTGTTAGCAAGCATGAAAACATTAATCTCCTTGTACATCTCCATCAGAGCTTTTGGGTGACAGGTGCATTGTCAATGAGTAGTAGTAATATTTTGAAGGGGATCTTTTTTCCTAAGTAGAGGTCTCCACAGTGGGCTTAAAATATCCCGTAAACCATGCTTTAAACAGATGTGCTCTCATTGAGGCTTTGTTGTTCCATTTATAAGGGCATAGGCAGAGTCAATTCAGTGTCATTCTTAAGGGCCCTAGGATTTTCAGAGTAGTAAATGATCATTGGCTCCAACTTAAAGTCAACAGCTACATTAATCCCTACTTAGAGAATCATCCTGTACTTTGAAACTTTGAAGCCAAACATTTGACTTCTCTCTAGCTGTGACAGTCCTAAATACCATATTTTTCCAATAGAGGGCTGTTTTGTCTACATGGAAAAACCTATTATTTAGTATAGCCACTTACATAACTTGCTGCAGCTTCTACATCAGCACTGTTACTTTGCCTTGAACTTTTGTTATAGAGATGGCTTGGTTTCTTAAACCTCGCTTAAGACTTTTCTTCTGCAGCTTCTTCACCTCTCTCAGCCTTCATAGAATTGAAGAGAGTTAGGGCCTGACTCTAGATTAGGCTTTGGGTTAAGGGAACGTGGCTGGTTTGATATTCTATCCAGACCACTAAAACCTTCTCCATATTGGCAATAAGGCTGTTTCATTTTCTTATTCTTGTGTTCACTGATATAACACTTATTTCCTTTGCATTTACAACTTGGTTGCATTTATAACTTTTAAATGCAAAGGAAATAAGTGTTACATCAGTGAATACAAGACAGGGAGAAAGATGAGGAACAGGTGGTCAGAGCAGGAGAACATACATAACATGTTAATATTCGCCATCTTTTAGCAGTACAGTTCATAGTGTTGCAAAACAATCACAATAGTAACATATATCGATGATCACCATGACAGATATAATAAGTGTGAAATACTGCAAGAATTACCAATATGTGGCACAAAGACACATGCTGTTGGAAAAATGATAATAGACTTGTTAGAAACAGGGTTGCCACAAACCTTCAGATTGTTTTAAAAAATGCAGTATCAAGCCAGGTACAGTGTCTCATGCTTGTAATCCCAGCATTTTGGGAAGCCAAGACAATAGGATTACTTGAACCCAGGTGTTCAAGACCAGCCAACTTGGCAAGACCTTGTCCCTACAATAAATCTCAAAATTAACTGACCATGATGGCGCACATCTGTAGTTCCAGCTACTTGGGAGGCTGAAGTGGAAGGATCACCTGAGCCTGGTAGATAAAGAGTGTGCCACTGCATTCCAGCCTGGGCAGAGTGAGACTCTGACTCAAAAAAAAAAAAGCAATACCTGTGAGGCACAATAAAAGAAGGTGTGCCTGTGCGTTAGAAAATTCCTCACTGAAGATCTAAACCAACCACTTCCTTTCTATATTTTTTCAGCCTATTATTTTTAAATGAACGTGTCTACATATGTTCTACTTTAAAAATAAATTTAAAATATTGCATAAATTGACATTAATATAGGTTTTGGATATAAACCACAGTCTGAGTCTGATTATACAATTAAAACATAGTTATTAATAGACTTTCCCAAATAACAGAAAATTTTAGCACCTTAAAAGAGATCAAGTATGTAATTTTGTAATGATTTTTACGGATATGGCAAGTAGAGTTCTCAAAAAGGGCTTGTTAGCATGTTTTTTTTGCTTTTTGAGTTGGAGTCTCACCCTGTCGCCCAGGCTGGAGTGCAGTGGCACGCTCACGACCACCGCAGCCTCGACCTGCTGGGCTCAGGCGATCCTTCCACCCCAGCTTTCCAAGGAGCTGGAACCACAGACACGCACCACCATGCCAGGCTAATTTTTGGTTTATTGTAGAAATGAGGTCTCACCGAGTTGTCCAGGCTGTTCTCGAACCAGGGGGCTCAGGCAATCCTCTTACTTCGGCCTCTCAAAGTGCTGGGATTATAGGCGTGAACCACCTCACCTGGCTGGTTAGCATGTTTTGGGAACTGAACAATGACCTGTATGGCTGTGATATATAGTAAGTTCAAAGAAGAGTGGCCCAAGATGAGACTTGATAGTTGTATAGAAAATAGCTAGGGAGCTTATTAAGGTAATGATTATTGTGGAGCAGTAATTTCTTGCTTAGACATACCCAGTTGGCTCTAAACACATTGTAATTACACAATATAAAAAGGACCATAAAAAACAGATGAGGCAACCCCCTGGGGTCCCCTCCCACGTGGGAACTTTCCTGTCCCCTAATAAATCCTGCTTTCTCACTTAAAAAAAAAAGATGAGTGTTTTCAGTACAACAGAAATAGAGCAGGACTTAAAGCTGCTTTAGATCCAGAAAGAGATAATGTTGACCAAGAATTAGGCTTTTATGGGATTAAGGAGACAAAATTATGACACAGGATCTAGAACTGAGCTCATGGCTGGAAGCCAGAGTTTGGAATGGGGCACCCTTGTTGTGAAAAGACACTGAATGCTGTAAAACCCTCCTTGGGATATAGTACTTCATTGAAAGCTTGTGTTCCTGGAAGTGCTCAAGAACTCTGAAGCAGTCCATTTTGTGACTGGGTTTGTGATTTCTTTTTTTCTTTTTGAGTTGGAGTCTCAGTCTGTCACTCAGACTCGAGTGCAGTGGCACACTCCGGGCCACCGCAGCCTCGACCTGCTGGGCTCTGGCGATCCTTCCACCTCAGCCTTCCAAGTAGCTGGAACTACAGGCGCGCACTACCACACCTGGCTAATTTTTGATTTATTTTGGAGACGAGGTCTCACTAAGTTGCCCAGGCAGCTCTCGAACCCGCAGGCTCAGGCAGTCTACTCGTCTCAACCTCCCGAAGCGCTGGGATTACAGGCTTAGCCACCGAGCCCAGCCTATGATTTCTTAAATATCACTGTGGAGCAGGAACCCTCATACACAATTAGATGTGCTTTAGAATTAGTGTCGTGAGCTGGAGAGGCAAGTAGGGGTAGTTGAAAATCTTTAGTGGGAGATTAAAGATAAGGTTGGGACATTTAGGCCAAAATGAACCTGCCATGTAATATTCCAAAACAGAATGAGAAATATAGTGCTAAGAAAGACAGCCCATAATACCAATAATCAAAACATCTAGAAAAAAATAATTTTATGAACTCAGACTGAAAGCATTTCTTTTTTTGAACCAGGGTCTCAGTCTGTCACCCAGGCCGGAGTGCAGTGGCATTATCATGGCTCATCGCAGACTCAAACTTCTAGACTCAGGCAGTCCTTCTGCCTCAGCCTCCCAAGTAGCTGGGACTACAGGCACGTGCCACCATGCCCAGCTAATTTTTTTGTAGAGAAGAGGTCTTGCTAGGTTGCCCAGGCTGGCCTTGAACTCCTGGGCTAAAGCAGTCCTCCCACTTCAGCCTGCTAAAGTGCTGAGATTACAGATGTAAACCACCACACCCAGCCTGAATCAGCATGTTTAAGGTGTTCAGATCAGTACAGAAAAAGGAAAACAGCAGAGTGATCCTACAGGCCTAGTATCAGAAATAATCATTTTTCATGATTTTTATAAGAAATCACCTCTGATTTAGGTTTCCCAATCTGAATTAAATTTTTAAAATTTTCCCGTCTTTTAAATTCTTTTATAATCTGTTTGTATCAAAATGCAACATGACTAATATTTTATTCATTTATATGCTTGTTCTTCAGACAGATGGGATTTTGGAATTATTTCAAAATTTTTGTGAATAGGAAACAACCCACGATTGTTTGAGGTAGCCAGATAAGTAATCTTGAAATTAGGTTTAGTAACTACCACTTATATTCCACATACCTGGGAGAAAATCATAATGAATTTAAGTGCATGTTTTTTGTTTTTTTCTTTTATGGTTTTTTAGAGAATACTTGTTTTTTTCTTTAATTCAATATTGGTAAAATGTATTAAAGTAAGCTGCCTTCTAATATCTGATGTTACATATTTTTCTTCAGTGGATTTGGCATGATAATATGCAGTTCCTCCAAGACAAAAACATTTTTGAGCATACATATTTTGGGTAAGTTTTGTTAAATTTAGTAGTAGTTTTTTTTACACATAAAAAATCTTATTCTGTACAAATTTTAAATTATTCTTTTTAAATTTTAGGTTTATGTGGCAGTTGTGTAGTTGTATTCCCAGTACATTACCAGATCCTAAAGCTGTGTCCCTAATGACAGCAAAGGTAATGAATTTATAAAAATTAGTTAATTTTGTCAAAATTTATTACTTTAAAATAATTAAATCTTTTTTGCTTAATTTTATCTTTTCTTACAGTTAAGTACTTCCTTTGTCCTAGAGACATTTATTCACTCAAAAGAAAAGGTACATCTTTTATACTGTGGATTTTTGTGTCATTTATATTATTTATCAGGTATCTTTTGATTTTTGTTATCTTTAGATTAAAAGTCCATATGCCTTGACTGGCTTCTTTTTCTTTTTTAGCCCACCATGCTTCAGTGGATTGAACTATTGACAAAACAGTTTAATAATAGCCAAGCAGCTTGTGAGGTGAGGTGAATATTCAATAAATATATTATTCAATAAATAATACATAGCTTAAGATTCTTTTTTATTCCTTTTTTCTTATCTAAAATACTACAGCAAATTATTTTATCTGTTGAAAATATAGGGAGCCAAATGAAAATTATTTCTGAAATCATTTGATAGCTAAGCAAGTTATAATTTATGTGTCAACTCCATTATACTAATAGAATTGTTGATTAAATTATTTGAAGGTTCATGTAATAGAAGAAAAAAGTACAGGAAATTCAAAAGATTCTTTGAGACATTTCTTAACTACTTTCATTTTGTTTTTTGTTTTTCCAGCTTTAATGAGGTATACTGGAAAAAACTGTATATATTAAAGGCATACAATGAGATGATTTTATATATATGTGTGTGTATATATATATATATAATGAAACGGTTATCTATATATATAATGAAACGGTTATTTATATATATAATGAAACTATTATCACAGTCAAATTCATTAACACATCTGTCACCACTTAGTTATGTATATGTGTGAGTGGTAAGGACTTAATATCTGTTTGCTTAGCAAATGTCAAGTAAACAATACAGTATATTTTAAATTTTTTAAATCTTTATTTTCTGAGTCAGTTTGGATTCAGAGCAATACACAATTATTAACTATAATCATGATGCTGTACATAAGATCCCCCAAATTGGCCAGGCGCAGTGACTCTCACCTGTAATCCCAGCACTTTAGAAGGCTGAGATGAAAGGATTGCCTGAGCCTAGGGGTTTGAGACCAGTCTGGGCAACTTGGGAAGACCTCATCTGTACAATAAATAAGAAAATTAGCCGGGTGTGGTGGCACATACCTGTAGCTCCAGCTACTTGGAAGGCTGAGGTGGAAGGATTACTTGAGCATGCCACTGCCCTCCAACCTGGGCAACAGAATGAGTCTCTACCCCCCAGAAAAGATCCCCCAAATGTATTCATTTTATAGCTGAAACTTTGCACCCCATGGTCAAAATCTCCCAATTTCCTTTCATTGCTTTCTTAACTACTTTTGAATGTTACTGGAAAATACTTTAGAAGCAGCTATTACCTCCACTACTCCCCATAAAAACATCCTATATATTTCAATGCATGAGTTTATGCCTAATTTTATCTCCCTTCCCTTCCCCTATTTTAAGAGAGATGAATCCACCTTAATATTTAGAAATGCAAGTCTTATGAATTTACAGAGATGGGAGATAGCATCATAGTATATGATAGACAAAATTATAGTTTATAATTTTATCATAGAAATTTTTGTATTTATACCTTGTAGAAATGCAGTAAGGGAATCTGATCATCAGAAATTTCAAACACAAAAGTGTAACTTTTTAAAACCTTATAGTGAAAAATTGGAAACATGCACAAGAGTAGAAAGGTATAATGAACTCTTATGTACCTGTTACCCAGCTTTAACAAGGAACAGTCTTGTTTTGTCTATTGCTATCCCCCATGCCTTTTCTTTAGTTGAAGTGTTTTAAAGCAAATCCAAATACATCATGCACCAGTAAACACTCAGTGATACATCTCTAATAGACGAAATCTTTATATATATATATATATATATATATATATAGAAAACTTTATATATATATATATAACGCCACAATTTCACTCACTCCCAGTAAAATTAGAAGTGATTTCTTAGTGTCATCTGATATCTATTCTATGTTCAGTTTTCTCTGTCTCAAAAATGTTTTCAGTTGGTTGGTTTGATTTAAATCTCCTTTCATCTATAACATTTTCTTTTCGATGCCATTTTGTGTCATTAGTTCTGTAGGATTTTCTACGTTCTATCTTTGGTTGATTGCATCTTCCTGATACTATGTTTAACATGTTTCTCTGTTCTCCCCCTCATGGCTATTTGATAAATCCATAGCCTTGATTAGTTCATAATTTGGTTTTAAATGAAAGAATGAATCATACTCATCATATATTATTAATAGGCACAGGAATTTCTTATTGTGGCATTTACAAGGGCCAAGAGGAAAATGGGATTCTATTTTATTATGATAAGGACCTCAGGTTGGCATTGTGCAGGTTGTGTACTATGATATAAATGATATCTATGGAATTGTGTAATGAGGTAATCCTTATGATATTAGATTTTGGATTTTCTAACAATTACAAAAACTTTTATGTTAAGAACTTAAAATAATTGAAACATCAACGATAAGTAAAATATTTATGTGATTTTTATCCCATCTAACAAGTATTAGTTGAACGTTGACGTCATGCTCTGTTTTCTTACAGTGGTTTTTAGATCGCATGGCTGATGATGACTGGTGGCCAATGCAGATACTAATTAAATGCCCTAATCAAATTGTGAGACAGGTAAGGAAAAATGTATTTGAAATAAAATTACTTGAAAAATAAGTGCCTTTCCATTTAATTATTCTAAATTTACCTCTAAATATATTTTAACCTAGCATTGAAGATAGTTTGAAAAGATCTACCTCCTATCTTAAAAGTCATTTTGCTGTTGTTTTCACTGGGCTCTTTTAACATCAGCTATTACTCTAATCAAGTAATTAAAATTATGCACATTTTCTGGATATAGGAAGATAGACTAACTTCCATTTTTTCTGATCCTACTCTAGATGCTTTATGAGTTGTACTGATTCTTTTTTAGATTGTTAAATATTCTAATCATGTTAAAGTACTATAATGGCCTCAAAGTTAAATGGATAGGCTATAACTCATTTCTGTGATTGGATCTGAACTGTTACACCACTTTCCAGTTGTTATTGAGTTACCTTTTTTTTTTTTTTTTTTTTTGAGTTGGAGTCTCACTTTGTCGCCCAGACTGGAGTGCAGTGGGGCCGCTCCCGGCCACTGCAACCTTCAGCGATTCTTCCGCCTCAGTCTTCCAAGTAGCTGGAACTATAGGCGCACGCTACCATGCCCGGCTATGAGTTACCATTTTAATACCATAAAATTTACTCCAAATTTTCAAAGTGAAAAATTGAGTGATTTTTAGTGTATTCACAAAGTTGTGCAACTGTCACCACTGCCTAATTTTAGAACATTTGTTACCCCAAAAAGAAATCCCATACTCTAGGCTGGGTGTGGTGACTCATGCCTGTAATTCCAGCACTTTGGGAGGTGGAGGCGAGAGGATTGCCTGAGCTCAGAGGTTTGAAACCAGCCTGGGCAACTTGGTGAGACCTCATCTCTACATAAATCAAAAAATTAGCCAAGTGTGGTGGCACTCACCTGTAAGTTCAGCCTCTTGGAAGGCTGAGATGGAAGGATTACCTGAACTGTGGTGGCCGTGAGCGTGCTACTGGGCGACAGAGTGAGACTGCAACTCAAAAAGAAATCCTGTGCTCATTATCAGTCACTTCTTATTTTATCCTCTACCCTAACAACTACTAGTCTGTATTCTTTCTCTGTGTATTAGCTTATTTTGACCATTTCATATAAGTGGAATCCTACAGTATGTGGTCTTTTGTGACTTGATGCTTTTATTTAACAATCTTTTCAGAATTTATCCATGTTATAACACATGTCCATACTACATTTTCTTTTCTGCCAAGTAATATTTTACTGAATATATATACCATATTTTGTTTATGCATTTGTCAGTTGATGGACATAGGAGATTTTTCCACTTTTTGGCTATTTTGAATAATGCTGCTGTGAACATTCAATGCAGATCTTTTGTTTGGGCGTATATTTTCATTTCCTTTGTACATTTTTAGAACTACCAAAATATTCTTCATAGTGACAACAGCATTTTACATTCTTCTCAGTGATATGTAAGGATTCCAGTTTCACCATATCTTTTTCAACATTTATTATTGTCTTTTATTTTAGCCATACTAGTGGATGTGAAGTGGTGTCTTATGTGGTTTAGGTTTGTATTCCCTAATAACTATTGATGTTAAGCATTTTTTTCATGTGATTATTGGTCATTTATATGTCTTGAAAGAATCCACAGTGAGACAAGTGGATTGTCTGAGGCTTTGAGATCAGCCTGGGCAACTTGGTGAGACCTGTTCTCTACAATAAATAAAAAATTAGCTGGGTGTGGTAGCACACGCCTGTAGTTCCAGCTACTTGGAAGTCTGAGGCAGAAGGATTACCGGAGCCCAGCAGGTCAACACTGGGGTGGCTGTGAGTGTGTTACTGCACTCCAGCCTGGGCGGCTGGAAAAAATTAAATTAAAATTAAAAAAAAATGTTTTTAATTCACAGTTATTTTTATCTTTTTTTTGAGTCAGGATCTCACTCTGTCACCCAGGCTGGAGTGCAGTGTCATGATCACAGCTCACTATACCATACATTTGAGCTCTTGGCCTCCAGTGATTCTTCTACCTATGCCTTTCTAGTAGCTGGAGCTATAGGCGTGTGCCACCATGCCTGGCTAATTTTTCATTTTTTGTGGAGACAAGGTTTTATAATATTGCCTAGGCTAGTCTCGAACTCCTAGGCTCAAGCAGTTCTTCCACCTTGGCTTCCCAAAGTGCTGGGATTACAGGCATGAACACTGCACCTGGCCTCCCCAGTGATTTTTAATCCATGTTTCTTTTTGATAAACTTAAATCCTATTTCCTTCTCTTAGCCATTGATCCTGTGAAGAGCAACTACCCTGCCTCACTCTACTCTTCTAAAGGAGAGGGATACTAGATTTTCTTTTCTCAGTGTCTCCATACCTAAGAGGATTTTGTGAACTTTTGTTTTTGATTATCTGTATTACTGAAACCTGTAGTTTGTTGGATTTTTTCCTCTTGTATAAAACTGCATATTGTTTCTTATGCTAACTTTGCCTCATATCTTTAGTCTATAATTGAACTCCAAGAAAGCTTTAGGATATCAAAAGCTAATCTGTGGTCAAAATATAAATGGATGGCAGAGCGTTTTGAATAATGTTAACTTTTTTTTTTTTAAGTCAGAATCTTACTCTCACCCAGATTGGAGTGCAGTGGCATGTTCATGGCCACTGCAGCCTTGACCTGCTGGCTCAGGTGACCCTTTCACCTCAGCCTTCCAAGTAGCTGGAACCACAGGCATGTACCATCACACCTTGCTGATTTATTTTTTATTTATTGTAGAAACAAGGTCTTGCCAAGTTGCCCAGACTGGTCTCGAACCCCTGGGCTCAGGCAGTCCTCTTGCCTCTGCCTTGTTAACTTTTTAATATATTTGTTATCTGATGAATTGGCTCTTGGTTTATCTTTTTATTCACAGATGTTTCAGCGTTTATGTATCCATGTGATTCAGAGACTCAGACCTGTGCATGCTCATCTCTATTTGCAACCAGGAATGGAAGATGGGTAAGAAATACTTTTTGAACATTTAATTTTTTAGGTTTTTTTTTTTTTCTTTTGAGTCAGGATCTCACTGTGTTGCTCAGGTTGGAGTGTAATGGTATAATCACACCTACCACAACCTCGACCTCCTGGGTTCAGGCAATCCTTCCACCTCAGCCTTACAAATAGCTGGGACGACAGGTGGTCACCACCATGCCTGGCTAATTTCTTTTGATTTATTGTAGAGAAGAGGTCTTGCCGTGTTGCCCAGACTGGTCAGGCAATCCTCTTACCTCAGCCTCCTGAAGTGCTGGGATTACAGGTATGGATCACCATACCTGGCCTTAATTTTTAAGTTTTTTGATGATCCCCCTACAAAGTTATTTGTTTTAAGTCAAAGTATTCTTTAAACCCACACTGAAAAGTTTTTCTTTTTAAAAATAATCTGTGCCAGGCATGGTGGCTAATACCTGTAATCCCAGTACTTTGGGAGGTAGAGGTGAGAGGATTGCCTGAGCCAGTTAATTCAAGACCAGTCCGAGCAACATGGCAAGACCCTGTCTCTACAATAAATCAAAAAATTAACTGGGCATGGTGGTGCACACCTGTTACAGCTTACTTGGAAGGCTGAGGTGGAAGCATCACGTGAGCCCAGCAGGTAGAGTTCGCAGTGATTGTGCCACTGCAATCCAGTCTGGGCAACAAAGTGAGACTCTGACTCAAAAATAATAATGATGATAACAATAATAATAATCTGTAATAATACAATTTTAGAAGGGATAACTATTTTGTTTTATTTTGTTTGAGTTTTGTACCTGCAAAATTGTCTACAAATAACTAATAACTTTATGGCTTACTATTTTTGTTTGGATTGATTTAGTTAGTTATAGTAATTAGAATCTAAATACTTATATAATTGCAATTGATATTCATTGTCACAAAGATGAAAGAGCGAAATTCAGGTTTTTAAAAATATTTTTCTTTGCAGACAATCTCTGTCCTCAGGCTTTTCATACATTCTGTAAGATAAATCTTAATTGTCTTTTCAGGTCAGATGATATGGATGCCTCAGTAGAAGATATTGGCGGTCGTTCATGTGTCACGCGATTTGTGAGGACTCTGTTATTAATTATGGAACATGGTGTAAAACCTCACAGTAAACATCTTACAGAATATTTTGCCTTCCTTTATGAATTTGCAAAAATGGGTGAAGAAGAGGTGAGATTATATCTTGTTTATTTCTTGGATTATGTATCTATTTTCAGTACTGAGAACTTAATTTCTTTCATTTTTTTAATTAATTTTTTAGAGCCAATTTTTGCTTTCATTGCAAGCCATATCTACAATGGTACATTTTTATATGGGAACCAAAGGACCTGAAAATGTAAGTACAGTTCTCTCTTATACCAGGTATTTAGAGGCTGTGTTTTCAGTAGTTTGTGTCATACAAAGCCATGAGATATTAGAATCTTTAAAGCTCCTTCTGGGCTGATATTAGGTAATGTTAAGGGTCTAAGATTGATTGATGTTTTAATGTAATTTTAATGGATATAGCAAGAAAAGAAACAACTGAGTAAAAAAAGTTATCAGTAAGGTCCTGGAACAAAGCAAATAAACTTAGGTACAGTGGTTACCACCTACTTTTGAGTCTTACCACAACAGTGTATTGTTTTGGTGAACATTTTGGTGGTCATATTTTTACTCCCTTTGCCATTAAGTTTGTCAGAGTCTTTCAGGAACTTAAGTAGCTAATCCACTAATAATATTAAAGTATATGAATTTTGTATTGTTTGTAACAACCACATTGGATTGTATGATCTATTTGCCCTCTTATTTAATCCTCTTCTTAACTATAAGAGATAAGTCCTATTTATATCTCCATTTTGTGGAGGAGTTAACTTGTTATAGATCACAGCGAGTTGGGCTTTGATCCTTGCTCAGACTACTGAGCTAAAACTCTTAACACTATGCTGTAATGCTTTGCATAATATACACTAGTATTATCTAATTCCAGCCTCTGTGGCTCCCTACTTTGACTGTTTTTCTTTTGCTTTGTTACATCATTAAATCTTTACAGTCTGTCGCATTTCAGAGTTCAAGTCACTCCTTGAAGTACCCATTATTTCGATTATCTGGAACTATAAATAAAGATTTCTTCTTTTGTGTTACTGGCATTTTATTAAGTACAAAATACTATTTTGTCATATTTGTAATTTTTAAATTCTGGTTTATCTTCCATGGAGCTTGCTTAGGGGAAAAAAAATTAATGAAGGGTTTATTTCTTTAGGTGAGTTAAATTAGTCAGTGTTGAGAATTGTTATTTTTTTAAGTTTCTGCCAATTTAATCTAAAATTGGCCTGAATGTGGTTTAGACTGTTTTAAGGTAAGGCTAAGCATCTGAGAGGTTGTTTTTCATGATACATGCTTCTGCCACTGTCTCTCCTGGATAGACGTATAAAACAGGTCATTTGTTCTCAAAATGACATTAAAATTACTCATATTAAAATTGAATTTTATTCCAACATAGCCTCAAGTTGAAGTGTTATCAGAGGAAGAAGGGGAAGAAGAAGAGGAAGAAGAAGATATCCTCTCTCTGGCAGAAGAAAAATACAGGCCAGCTGCCCTTGAAAAGATGATAGCTTTAGTTGCTCTTTTGGTTGAACAGTCTCGCTCAGAAAGGTGAAATGTTTCAACATTCCAAATGCTTAAAGCATGTTTGGTTTTATTTATTTATTTATAAAACACTATTGTTTTACCACTATTAATTCACTAGCTTTTATTATATAATTTCTTTTAATTAATAATACCACTATTCATCAAGTATTATGGCCTAAGAATTACAGTTCTTTCTATCAAATTCTGACTGTCTCTGACTCATGTTAGAAATAGTCATTGAAGAAATACACAGTAAAATATCTGGCAAAATTAAGCGTGCATTCATTGTTTAATCTAGCAACTTCATTTCTAGGAATGTATCCCAAAATGTAGACAGTTGTATGTGCACAGCTGTTGAGAAACAATATTTCTAATAGCAAAAACTGGAATCAACCAAATATTCAGCAAAGGGGAACTTAGTTGAATAAATAGCATCTACTCAAAAGAGTACTCTACAGCTGAAAAAAGGAAATATAGAATTTATCTGTACTATCATAGAGAAATCTTTGGAATCTATTACTAGAAGAAGAAAGGTGGAAAAGAGTATGATATTTTCTAAGAAAGGGGAAACTATAACAGAGTGAGAGAGAGAGAGAGAGAGAGAGAGAGAGAGAGAGAGAGAGAGTGTGTGTGTGCACGCGCTATTTGCACCCTTGCTATTTGCAAATTTATCTTCTTGCTAAAATGTATTTGTAATGCCAAAATTTAGATCCAGGGAACTATTGCAGTACTTCACAGTCATGTGCATAATGCAGAGTATCAAAAAATTAGAGTTGCCTCGCATGCTTTTCTAGCTGAGGTCAGACAAGGCAACAGTCTGCCTTCTTGTTTTAGTTTTTGTATTGTAAGTAAATGTACTTTTAACAGTGTATGCTGTGAAAATTTCTCAAATTTTTATTCTTTTCATTGGTGGTTTTACTGCTTAAAATGACCTTCACCCAAGCACAGTGGCATGCACCTGTAGTCCCATGTACTCGAGAGGCTAAGGTGGAATGACCTCTCGAGGCCAGGAGTTCATTGCTGCAATGTGGTACTATGGCACCTATGAATAACCACTGTGCTCCAGCCTGGGCAACACAGCAAGAGCCTAACTCTAAACAAAATAAAATAAACAAAATGGCCTTCAAGTTTAGTGCTGAAGTTCTATCTCGTGTTTCTGAGCTCAAGAAAGCTGTGTGTGATGTGCCTTATAGAGAAAGTACATGTATTAGATAAGTCTCATTCAGATAGGAGTTATTTATTTATTTTATGAGCCAGTATCTCACTCTGTCACCCAGGCTGGAGTGCAGTGACATGCTGCTCATGGCCACTGCAACCTCAGCCTGCTGGGCTCAGGTAATCCTTCCACCTCAGCCTTCCACATACCTAGAACTACAGGCACACGCCACCGCACCCAGCTAATTTTTTGTTTTATTGTAGAGATAAGGTCTCACCAAGTTGCCCAGGCTGGTCTTGGAAGCCCCAGGCTCAGTCAATCATCTCGCCTTGGCCTCCCAAAGTGCTGGGATTAGAGGCTTGAGCCAACACACTGGCCCTGATAGGAGTTATAATACTGTTGGCAGTGAATTCAGTGTTGATGAATCAACAATATATATTAAATAAGGTGTTTTTAAACAGGAACACCCATAAAACAAGGTAATGTATTGGTTAGCTGACAAAAATGTTTTGACCAGTAACTTGTAGGAACTTAATCCTGTATTTCCCTAGGAATAATGATTTGGTGTTTGCTAATTCATTGTTTACAAACACCTTATAGAGCACTACCACAAATACCAAGAATTGACTACAAATCAAAATCTTTTTTTTTTTAAAGCTGGCTTGCAGCAGATGGGGAAAACAGGGTGGAAGGGACAGGAATAGAATCTTGGCAAATTTAACTTTGGAGTAATGTAAATTTATTGTATAATTATGAATGAGAAGCAATCCCTAAAAATAAAAAAATAGATAAATGAACCTAAATGTATATTAAGCAGGTAAATTCCTAGTGGGATGAACATAGAGGACAGAAATAATTATGAAGTTATTCTAAACTGTTTTAGTCATTATGTTGTTTATAATTTATTGGAATTGTTATTCTGAAAGTATTACGTGTATGTTACAGAATAAATCAAATGAGTAATTGTTCATATCATTGGAAACCAAAATTTCAGCAAAAGAAAAGATTAAAATATTAAAATGTAGGGTTTTTGCATTTTTTATTTAAAACTGAACTGGAAATATTACTAGGAGTGCATGGTATATTTTACCTTAAGCAAACAGAAAAGGTATTGCCTGCCTCTGTGGTCTGAAAAGACTTGGAAACCCTGTACAACCCAGAACCAATGAGTATCCCCTCACATCTGGATTGTAGTTTCTAGATCTTATTTTCCACTGAAAGAATTTGGATTTCTTGGGAAGTTGACTAATTCCAGTTTGTGGGAAAGAAATGAATCAGAAGCCTGGAATGTTTTATTATTTTGGAAACCAGGAAGGCTATCTAAGACTACTGAGGTCATGTTATATGAACACAAGAGCCAACTTACAGAGATTTTTACTGGTCAGAGATTGGACAACTTGAGCATCAGTAATCACTGCAGTGGACTGTGAAAAACATCAAAGATGTTTAAATCCATGAGTTCATAATGATACCTAAAACAAACATTTTATAAACTTATTGGAAACTGTTGGTGTGTGCTAGGAAATAAAATCATTGTTCTAAAAACTGGTAATAGAAATGGTATCAAGCATTTGTTCTACCCGCATAAAGTATATACCTCATGGTACCAATTGGTGGTTGAGGAGAAGTTTGTCAGCATAAAAGTATTTGAGCTAGTTAATGAGCCATGACAGTTGGAATTAAAATAACAGTTTTGCAATTCCAAATGAAATAACGAATCTAGTCAATGGACATCATTGACTGAATAGCTTAGAAAAAGACTAACTCTTAACGCTTAACCTCTCCTGGTGAAAGTTCATACTATCACCTACAAAATATCCTTAATTAAAATGTCAAACCTGGCCGGGCTCCGTGACTCAGCCTTTGGGAGGCCAAGGTGAGTGAATTGCCTGAGTCTGTGGGTTCGAGACCCGCCTGGGCAACTTGGCAAGACTTCATCTCTACAATAAATAAAAAAAATTAGCCAGGCGTGGTAGCACACACCTGTAGTTCCAGCTACTTGAAAGGCTGAGATGGAGGGGTTGCTGGAGCCCAGCAGGTCGAGGCTGCGATGGCTGGGAGCATGCCACTGCACTCCAGCCTGGGTGACAGAGTGAGACTCCAACTAAAAAAAAAAAAAAAAAAGTCAAACCTAGATCTAACTATCAGTTTACAGGAAATACTGGGACAGAGAAACATGTTAACACAGCACCACAAATAACAATCAGCTAGAATACTTACCTGGCAGGGGAGATACCATGATCACGAAGGTAGTTTTCCCAGGGCAAGGCTTATCCATTGCATTCCAGATGTGCTCACCCCTGCGATTTCCCCAAATGAGGGAAACTTGACTGCATAATTTGTGGTAGTGGAGGACTGCGTTCGCCCTGTCCCCTGAAAAAATAAATAAATAAAAAGAATAGAAGGGAAAAAAAACCAGTCAGCTAGATATAAATGTGGGAAACTAGAGGACAAATGACCTACTTTCTTCAATAGATAAATAGCAAGATAAAAACAAAGTTGGAGGGAAAAATCAATAGATTGAAAGATTGAGACATTTATCCAATAGTGACAAAGGACTTTATTTGACTCCTGATTCAAACAAGTTAACTCTAAAACTTTTTTTAGCTTGTAATCCCAGCAGAGGCGAGTGGATTACCTGAGTCCAGAGGTTCAAGACCAGGCTGGGCAACTTGGCGAGACCACATCTCTTCAATAAATCAAAAAATTAGCAGGGCATGGTGGCTGCGCCTGTAGTTTCAGCTATTTGGAAGACTGAGGCAGAGGAATCCCCTGAGCCTAGCAGGTCTAAAGGTCAAGGCTGTGGTGACTGAGTGTGCCACTGCACTCCAGCCTGGGTGACAGAGTGAGACTCCAATGCGAAAAACAAAACAAACACACGCACACACACACACACCACACACACACACACACACACACACTTAAAAAAAACTTAAGGAAATATGTATGCTGGATTTTATATGATACTAAGGAATCGCTGATTAATTTTGGATATGAATATTGATACTGTGGTTATGTTTTTTAAATGTAGCTATTAAAAACATGGCCTGGCGCAGTGGCTCATGCCTATAATCCCAGCACTTTGGGAGGCTGAGGTGAGAGGACTGCCTGAGCCCACTGGTTCAAGAGCAGCCCGGTCAATTTGATGAGACCTCATCTCTACAATAAATCAAAAAATTAGCTGGGCATGATGGCGCATGTTTGTAGTTCCAGCTACTTGGAAGGCTGAGGTGGAAGGATCGCCTGAGCCCAGCAGATTGTGGCTGCGGTGGCTGTGAGCGTGCCACTGCATTCCATTCTGGACTATAGAGTGAGACTCTGACTCAAAAAATAAAAAAAACAATAAAACAAATGTGTAGTAATATTTGTGAATTAAATGATAAATATCCCGGAGATTGCCTCAAACAATTCATATGGAATGTGTGGGGCTACAAATGAAACAAGAGTGGCTATGATTTTGGTAAATGGGAAGCCAAGTGATGGGATACTTACGCTATTCTATTTTTTATACACCTGAAATTTTCTATAAGTTTACAAAGAAATATGCAATCTGTGCATGGTGGTTCTCACCTGTCAGCTGCTTGGGAGACTGAGATGGGAGGATTACTTGAGGTCAGAATTCGAGACCAGCCTAAGCAACTTGATGAGACCCTGTCTTCAGAAAAAAAAACAAGAAAAAATGAGCATTGTGGTACATACCTGTAGTCAGGGAGCTGAAGTGAAAGATCACTTGAACCCAGGATGTCAAGGCTGTAATGAGTTATGATCACACTACCACACTCCAGCCTGGGTGACAGAACAAGACCTCATCTCTAAAAGAAAAGAAATATGTAGTCATTTTAAACTAGAAGTCCCTTGGTTTTGAGATGTCTTATGTAGCCCCCAAAAGAAAACACTAAGAAAATCCGATCATCCTAGTATCTTAATATTGAGTTAATTAGTTGAAAATAAAGTAGATTTAGGCCTACATTTACCACTCCTGGAATGTTGAAAAATTACCTAAAAAATGTTTAGCAAGCAGGTCTAGCTAGCAAAAAAATCCAAAACTCTTTTTGGCAGGTTGGTACAGACATAGTTGAATCAGTAACCTTTTTTTTTCTTTTTTGAGTTGGAGTCTCACTCTGTTGCCCAGACTGGAGTGTAGTAGCACACTCACGGCCGCTGCAGCCTCAACCTACTCGGCTCATGAGATCCTTCTGCTTCAGCCTTCCAAGTAGCTGGAACTGCAGGCATGCGCTACTGTGCCTGGCTAATTTTTGATCCTGTAGAGATGAGGTCTCTCCAAGTTGCCCAGGCTGTTCTCAAATCCATGGGCTCAGGCAGTCTTCTCACCTTGGCCTCCCAAAGCTCTGGGATTAATGGTGTGAGCTACCATGCCTGGCCGAATCAGCAATCTTGATGCATGTCATGACATAAGTAACTATAAAATGATACAGAGGGAAGAAAAACTTATTCTCACTAATACTTTCTTTCAGGCATTTGACATTATCACAGACTGATATGGCAGCATTAACAGGAGGAAAGGTAATACCTTCTCTAATATTAGACAAGTTTGATCATTACAAAAGTAGTAACATCACAGTTCTTAAATGAACAATGTTTGCTTTTAATAGGGATTTCCCTTCTTGTTTCAACATATCCGTGATGGCATCAATATAAGACAAACTTGTAATCTGATTTTCAGCCTGTGTCGATACAATAATCGACTTGCAGAACATGTAAGTGCTAAGGAGCAATCTTAAAGATTTTTGGTAATTTTTAAAAGAATATCCTGAACTCCTCCTTTTTCTGTTTTAGATTGTATCTATGCTTTTCACATCAATAGCAAAGTTGACTCCTGAGGTATGTAAACATTTATTAGTTGTTTTTAAAACTACTGATAGTGCTTTCAAATGAGCCTAATTATTTTTGAGAACAAATTTACAAGGTTTTTCTCATAACGTAGCCTGTTTTTAAGTTGTATAATGTGAATAAAATGAACAATCTGCTCGTCTTACTACAAATATAGTTTTCCTAATTAAATATAAATATACTTATCAACTCAGTATATCACAATGCCACTTGAATGCTAATCTTAATCTAATTTTTCAGTAAAACATGTTTGTTTCATTAACAATTTACTTTGGGATTGGAAAGAAGTTGGTCAAAGGATACAGAATTTTAGTTAGGCAGGAGGAATAAATAAGTTCAAGGAATATTTTGTATAATACTGACTATAGTTAATAACAATGGATTGTATACTTGAAAATCACTAAGAGTAGATTTTAAATGTTCTGACAGAAAATAAGTGTGTGAGGTAATGTGTAGGTTAATTAGCTTGATTTAACCGTTCGACAGTGTGTACATATTTCAAAACACCATGTTGCCCATCATAAGCACATGAGTACAGAGTTTGTCAATTTAAAAAATAAAATATTTTGAAATTATCTGTTTTCCAATACATTTGACATCCAGAAAAATGTGTTACATGTGGCTACCACTCAATTAACTTTGTGTGCCCTAGCTTAACCTGCTGGTTTTTGGTAGTTCAGGTTTACATGCAAAAGTGCTGACTAAGCTCTGCTTACCTAACATAGCAGATTTAAATGTGTTATGTAAAAGAGTATGTTTCTTTTCTGTTGAAAGAGATGAGTTCAAACTGATAAATACACACAGTCATGTATATTTCTTACAGGCAGCCAATCCTTTCTTTAAATTGTTGACTATGCTTATGGAGTTTGCTGGTGGACCACCAGGAATGCCTCCCTTTGCATCTTACATTTTACAGAGGATATGGGAGGTAAGTCTTCAGCAGATTTTTTTTTCTTTTCTTCTTTTTTTCTTTTTTTTTTTGAGTCATGATCTCACTCGGTCACCCTGGCCGGAATGCAGTGGCATGATCATGGCCTCAATTTCCTAGACTCAGATAATCCTTTTACCTCAAGCTCCTGAGTAGCTGAGACTACAAGCACGGATCACCATGCCCAGCAAACTTTTTATTTTTTGTAGAGATGAGGTCTTGCTATATTTGCCTAGACTGGTCTCGAACTTTTGAGCTCAAGCAATCCTCCTGTGTCAACCTCCCAAAATTCTGGGATTACAGGCATGAGTCACTACACCCTGCCTAGTATTTATTTACTTGATTTTTATAATATAGTCACTACCGTTTTGAGTACCAGTTTCTACTTAAAAATGGTTTTAGTAAATCTCAGTTCGGGAGAAGAGGAAGAGTGTTAGTCAGATAGTTTGGGAAAGAGAAGAGTTTATAGCTAGCCTGCTAGATGTATTGAAGACATTCTTGTAAAGTAAGTAAACAACTTCAGCCAATGAAAGTTCTCATTACTGCTGGGTGCACTGCCTCATGCCTGTAATTCCACCACTTTGGGAGGCCAAAGCAAGAGGATTGCTTGAGCCCAGGAGTTCGAGACCCCATCTCTACAAAATGAATATTAATTTTAAAAGCTGGGAGTGATGGCGTGTGCCTGTAGTCTATGCTACTCAGGAGATTTAGGCCAAGAGGATTGTTTGCACCTGGAAGTTCAAGGCTGCAGTGAGCTAGAAGCAGGTCGCTGTACTCTAGCATGGGTGACAGTGAGACCCCATCTCCAATTAAATACAAAATTTATCATTGCCCTGCCCACAAAAAAGATTCCATAAAGCAAATAAGCCCTAGAAATACAAACCAGGTATTTTCTGAATTAACAGAAATGGTAAAGGGAGCACCAACCACTTTATTTCTTCTAGAATCACAAAATTTCTCTTTGGTAAATGGTAGAAAAACTGTAGACCAGAGATCAGCAAATCTTTTCCCTAAAGAATAAGAACAAATGAATTAGTTTCTATTAAAACTACTTATCTCTGCTGATTCAGCTATAAAGCATCCATGAACAATAAATGAGAGGGCATGGCTGTATTTCAGTAAAGCAACAAAAAAGCTACAAAATTTAGCCTGTGTGCCATAGTTTGCCAGCCCGTGCTCTAGTTTCCTAAGATTCCCATTTCCCATGAAAAACTCTCTGCAGCAGTCCAATGAGCTACTTTACATTTTCACTTAATAATAGGTTGGGCATGGAATAAGTAAAGTAAAAATGAGAAACCTTAGAGAATTAAAAGTGTTTTTAAGTAAATTTAAAATTTAGCAAGACTTAAAAGTCATTGCTTTACTCATATCTGTCTTATGTTACTTAAGTTAGTACTTTAAGTAACTTAGTGTTCAGTTACTTTAAATTTATTTTGAAACTGATGACAAGTTTTTCTGAACATTTCCTGTTGATAAAAGTTAAGTAGCTTTACAAATGGAAAAGAAACATAGATGAGACTTCGTTTAAGCCCTAGTTTTCAAAAAACTATCTTAGCTGTAAGTGTTTAATAGCATATATAAAAAGTAAGTAAAAAAGTAACTGCTCATTCAGTTGGCCTTATATTCTGTTCTTGTCATTTTATTTGTAGGTGATTGAATACAATCCTTCTCAGTGTCTGGATTGGTTGGCAGTACAGACACCCCGAAATAAACTGGCACACAGCTGGGTCCTACAGAATATGGAAAACTGGGTCGAGCGGTTTCTTTTGGCTCACAATTATCCTAGAGTCAGGACTTGTAAGTCAAATATTCAGAATTTAGCAAAACATTTACTATTCAAAGTTATGTTTTGTTTTGTTTTAGGCAACTATGATATGCCCATTGTTGTATAATGCGAAATTCTTAGAGATGTTGTTTTTAAAGACCAAAGTTATATTAGTATTTGGAAACCTCTGATAGTGTTTTACAAATATCTACAGTGTTTTTAAGGATAGGAAATCCTGTTATTTCTTGGGTGACATTATTACTAATATCACTTTTGTTTCTTTGCTTGATAGAGTGATACGGCATGATCAGCATTAGTAAAGAGAGTAAAGGGTCAGAAATTCCTAACTGGAAAGGAACTCCTGAGAAAGTTAAGAATAAAATAGTAATAAAGACAAGATGAGAGAAAATAGTGACTGAAATTATGTGCATTAAACGATAACCTTTATTGTATATAAGCCAGTGAAAAATAAAAATTTTGGAAGACAGATGGGCAAATAATCAAAAATAGAGATTTCACAAAATAGAAAATTCCTTGTAAATAAATATAGAATATGTTTACTTATGATAGTTCAAAGAAGTGAAATCAAAGTAGTAAATTTTTGAAATGCATTTAATTACTGGAAACATTGTCTAGCTGTTTGCTGAGAAAGCCTTAGAATCAGTGACACTTCAGTAGCCATAAACACATCCAGTATCCAGATGTTGGATTCTGAACACCATTTTCCAAGTAAAAAGATTCACAGCTCCTTGAAGAAATGGCTGATTTTAGGGCCGGGGCAGGGAATATACAAAATGACCCTGGTGTATCTTGTAGTTCCAGAAAGTGAGAAAGTACTCAAAAAGCAAAATGTTGGAGATATGTCAAAGGACATAGAGCTAACCTGAAAGAACTCCCAATTGCCAACTCAGGAACAGTTTGAGTAACACAGTAAATTACATAGCACAGGATTATAACCCAAAATATAAAATATCTGTGTGTCTATACTGATGGAAATAAATAATTGAATAAAAATGGAGAAAAATAATTCCCAGTAATTTATGTACATGCACTCCCACCCCCAGGAGTAGAGCTTGATTCCTTATTCCTTGCCTATGACTTTAGTGACTTGTTTCCAGTGAGTATAGTGTAGGGGATGGGGGCAGTAACTTTGTAGTGAAGCAACCTGACAGACACTAACTCAGCTAGGTGATTACAGTTAACATCATTGCTGGTTAGTCAAGTTGATAGCGGCATATACCCTTGATAATGGTGTGATGTGAAGCATGCTTTATCTTGGTAGTCTTTCTCTAAGAAAAACTGTAAAGTGTCTAACCATGACATCAGAAAAGCTCAAGGGATATTTTATGAAATGCCTGACCAGTATTCCTCAGAACAAGGAAATCAAAAACAAGGAGAGTCTGAGAAACTGTCACAGCCAAGAGGAACTTAAGGAGACATGATGACTAAATATAATGTATACTACATGGGATCCTAGACCAAAAAGAGGACATTAGGGCAAAACTAGTGAAATCTAAAAAGGCAGTTTGGTTTAATAGTAATGTGCTCACATTGATAGTATAATGTTGGTTTTTTCAAATGTACCATAGTAATAATAGATGCTAACAAGAGGAAAAACTGAGTGAGCTATGGATCGGAATTGTCTGTTCTACCTACTTTAAAATAAAAGGTTTGTTTGAGAGAAATCTTTTTAGTGGAAGGGACACAAAGATTGGCTTTGGCATTCTGTTCATAGGCTTATGTTTCTTTTCTTTTTTTTTTTTTTTTTTTTTTTTTGAGTTAAGGAGTCTCACTCTGTCACCCAGACTGGAGTGCAGTGGCTCTCCTGGCCACCTCAACCTCGCCTGCTGGGCTCCGGTGATCCTTCTGCCTCAGCCTTCCGAGTAGCCGGAATTATAGGCATGCGCTACCATGCCCGGCTGATTTTTTGATTTATTGTAGAGATGTGGTCTCGCTGGTCTCGAACCCGCGGGCTCAGGCAATCCACTCACCTCAGCCTCCCAAAGGCGCGGGATTACAGGCTGAGCCACCGAGCCCGGCTACAGGCTTATTTTTCTTGCTGGTTTAGTTAACTCTACTATATTGGGATATTCATAAGTGCTAGCATATGTGCTGGTTGGTATTCACGTCCTGTCACCTAAGCATAAAGCAATTTTAAAAACCTATGCTGACCCCCTCCCCAAAAAAGTTTTAGCCAGCTGTTACACCTAATATTGATGATGGTTCTGAGGAAATGGCATTCTTTTCTTTCTGAAGTATCATTCTTTTTTTTCTTTTTTTGAGTTGGAGTCTCATTCTATTCCCCAGGCTGGAGTGCAGTGGCACAGAGACAAGAGGATTGCCTCAGTCCAGGGGTTTCAGACCACTGAGCAACTTGGCAAGACCTCATGTCTACAATAAAATTTTAAAAAATGCTGGGCATGGTGGTGCGTGCTTGTGGTTCCAGCTACTTGTAACGCTGAGGCAGAAGGATCTCCGACCCCAGCAGGTAGAGGCTCTGATGGCCATGAGTGTGCCACTGCACTCCAGCCGAGGCAACAGAGTGAGACTCCAACTCAAAAATAAAATAAAATGAATAATAATAATATAAAAGATACTGGAAATATAGTAGAAAAACAAAGTAAGACTGAGGCAGAAGGTTCACCTGAGCCCAGTAGTTCAAGGCTGTAGTAACTATGAGCATGCCACTCCACTCCAGCCTGGGTGACAGAGTAAGACTCCAACCCCCCAAAAAATACAAAAGAGAGACTTCTGAATATAGGCTGGGCTTGTGGTGGCTCATGCCTATAATCCCAGCACTTTGGAAGGATCACTTGAACCCAGGATTTCCAGACCAGCCTAGGCAACATAGGAAGATCCCACCCATCTCATATTTAAAGTAACAATAATAATGAAGAAATACTTCCGAATACAACAAAATAAAGAAATGACTGAGAACATCTGATACAGAGAAAAGACGAAAAATGGAGAAGTGATGTATTAAAGTAGTTGAAGAGTTGCTACGTAGAAATGGAAGATTTAAGTTTTCTGTTGTATAAAACTAGACCCAACGATTCTTAGGTTATAGAAAGGCAGTTTTTAACACGATGATCAAATGTCCCTTTTTTCCAGATTAACCTTCCTACTTGTTTTTAAAGATAAACATAATTTAAAAGTTGTGTTTTTTTCCATAGCAAACTTCTTTTTAAAAGCAAGTCACTTCTTTAGAAATGAAGAAATAGGTACATGATAAAGGAAGCAAAATGTTAATTGTAAAATCTTGGTGGCAAGTCCATGGTCTCAGAGTTGTTTCAACTTTCTAGGATTTTCAAAAAAAATGTATTTATTTATTTATTTTCTGCCACCCAATTTTTAAAAATTGACCATTGGCATGAAAGTATATAACTTACATTGAGTGGGTTTTTTTTTCAGTCTTACTCTGTCACCCAGGCTTGAGTGCAGTGACACACTCACAGCCACCACAGCCTCGACTTGCTGGGCTCATGTGATCCTTCTGCCTCAGTCTTCCAAGTAGCTGGAACTATAGGCACGCACCACCATGCCCAGCTAACTTTTTGATTTATTGTAGAGTTGTCTCATCAAGTTGCCCAGGCTGCTCTCAAACCTGGGGATTCAGGCAGTCCTCTCACCTCAGCCTCTCAAAGTGCTGGGATTATAGGCGTGAGCCACCACACCGGCTGAATGCCTTTGTTTGTTTGGGTTTTTTTTGAGTTGGAGTCGCACTCTGTTGCCCAGGCTGGAGTGCAATGACTTGCTCACAGCCACTGCAGCCTTGACCTGCTGGGTTCAGGCGATCCTTCTGCCTCAGCCTTCCAAGTAGCTGGAACTACAGGCATACACCACCAAACCCAGCTAATTTTTTGATTTATTGTAGAGATGAGGTCTCACCAAGTTGGTCAGGCTGGTCTCAAACTCATGTGAATGACTTTAAAATCACAAATTACTTTTATCAGTGGAAGTTAAAATTAATCAGGATAATGCTCACATGCGAAATTTTTGCCTTTGAACACATAGCAAACTGAGCCTAAAAAAATAATACTAATCACACTTATATATAAGTAAAGAAACATGTAGAAAATAAAGTATTATACACAAAGTATAATTTGAAGATAAATTTGTAAAATAAACCACAGTTAATTTTAGAAATGCTAACTTTATTTGCTTTGGCAGTATGATGGAAATTTCCAAACTGTAGATAGAATAGAGGGAGACAGACCTAGTGGGTGTTAGAAAGAACCAAAACTCAAGCATTAGATAGTCTTGAGGAGGTCTGTAGTAAATGTTAGGAGCGTTAGCCGTGAGTCTGACAATCTAGGTTTGAATACCAGCTCTGCCATTAGCAGTATAATCTGAGGTAGTCTCAGTGTTTTAAGCCTTAGTGAAAATGGAGATTAAAAAAAACAGTGCTTGCCACATTATATCAAATAGCATGCATTCAGTAAATGTTAGCAGTTCTTATTATTGTTGTTATCACTACTATTGTTTTACCATTATCATTATTGTCTTCATCATCATTGTTTCTCAAGGCCTAATCTAGACTCCACATCTTTATCTGGGTGACCTTGGTCTTTGCTTCTCCAAGATTCAGATTTTCCAATGTAATGTCACCTACCTCCAGGATGATTGTGAGGATTAAATGAGATATTTACAAAGCACCTAGCTCAATCCTTTGCTCACAGTAACTGCTTTTATAAATGGACTCAACTAATAGGTCATTAACCTCTCAGAATTATAACATAGCCTTAATAACAGTTTTCAGGTATGTTAAAGGAGGGATTTGTTTTTTGAGTGCAAAGTTAGCCTTAGAAGACTTAAAGATTTTCCAGTTAATGTTCTGTAATTAGTATATATAATCTGATATATTCATAGGACTTTTATATAGATCTCACTCTGTTTTTATAGCTTAAACATATTTTATAATTATGTGTAAAGTATTATAAAATAATTTACCATTACTTTTTAATTAAGAAGAAAACTAAGACCATGAAACATTAAGTGGTTTGACCATGTTAGGCAACTTTTGATAGGTCTTCTGGCCCCAAATGCTTTGTTCCCTCTGGTGAATCATACTGTATCCTGAGAAGAAATAAATGATAAAGTATGTGGGAAAGTTTTACATTATGGGCAAACTAAACAAAATAGGTTTAAAAAATGTTTCTGCTAATGGCAATTGTTGTTACCACTTCAAAAATAATGGCAGAACGGAAGGTGTCTGTTTTCTATCACCCCTTGGGATCTTTCTGTGGGGCCAAGGGGAGAGTAGAAAGATATTAAGAAATGTTCATGTCCCTTAATTTTTATTCATTTTAATTATTAAAGGGAACAGTGGCTTTGTGATTAATGACTGTTCTTCAGTCTATTTTATATCTTATAAGGATCTGACAGTTTTGTTTTACATTTTATAGCTGCAGCTTATCTTCTGGTGTCCCTTATACCAAGCAATTCATTCCGCCAGATGTTCCGGTCAACAAGGTCTTTGCACATCCCAACCCGTGACCTTCCACTCAGTCCAGACACAACAGTAGTCCTGCATCAGGTCTACAACGTGCTCCTTGGTTTGCTCTCGAGAGCCAAACTTTATGTTGATGCTGCTGTCCATGGCACTACAAAGCTAGTGCCCTATTTTAGCTTTATGACTTACTGTTTAATTTCCAAAACTGAGAAGCTGATGTTTTCCACATATTTCATGGATTTGTGGAACCTTTTCCAGCCTAAACTTTCTGAGCCAGCAATAGCTACAAATCACAATAAACAGGCTTTGCTTTCATTTTGGTACAATGTGTGTGCTGACTGTCCAGAGAATATCCGCCTTATTGTTCAGAACCCAGTGGTAACCAAGAACATTGCCTTCAATTACATCCTTGCTGACCATGATGATCAGGATGTGGTGCTTTTTAACCGTGGGATGCTGCCTGCCTACTATGGCATTCTGAGGCTCTGCTGTGAGCAGTCTCCTGCATTCACACGACAACTGGCTTCTCACCAGAACATCCAGTGGGCCTTTAAGAATCTTACACCACATGCCAGCCAATACCCTGGAGTGAGTAATCTTGTATCTGTATCCTCAAATTCATTGGAAATACCTGTTTTTTTCCTTGTGGGAAGTAGTGGCGAAATGTAGACTAGCGTAACTTTAGCCATTCTGTATTAAGAACTTAATATATGTTTGTCTCCTCGAATACACATAGAAAATGTTATGTTGTTGTTAAATTAATAAGTATGAAGGTAACTTTTCTAAACTTACATTGATGTTAAATTTTTCTTTCTTTTTTTTTTTTTTTGAGTTGGAGTTTCACTCCGTCGCCGAAGCTGGAGTGCAATGGCATGCTCACAGCCACCCCAGCATCGACCTGCTGGGCTCAGGCAATCCTTCTGCCTCAACCTTCCAAGTACTGGAACTACAGGCGTGTGCTACCACACCTGGCTAATTTTTTGATTTATTATAGAGATGAGGTCTTGCGAAGTTGCCCAGGCTGTTCTTGAACCTGTAGGCTCAGGCAATCCCTTCACCTCAGCCTCCCAAAGTGCTAAGATTACAGGCTTGAACCACCACGCCCAGCCAAATTTTTATTTCTAATGGAACTTATTTTAATTTGTGGTTTTGTAAATTTGTTCTTCATGTATGCCTAGTTTTAAAAAGCTAGGTTTGTGTGACAGTTTTAGAAAGTGAATACTTTACTATTTAAAAATTAGGTATTCATTATAAACAATATTTTTATCTTAAGCTAGTGGTATTCCCTAGTATTTTTTTCTCAAACTGCAGCCAAGAGAATGAAATGGTTGAGAGATCTGTCAGGATCTGAGTATATGCAGTGCATTGGATTCCTTTTTCTCTGCACACTGTTTTTAGGTTTCATATTAAAATGTTTCTCTTCTATATAGGCTGGATATTACTTTTCACTGTTGCCTCTTACCTTCTGTTGTAGATTGTCCTTTATGGATAGACTGTCCTTGATAGACTAAACTGTTCTTTCTAGATGCTCTAGTGAGTTGTTTAGAATCTCTCACTCAGGAAGAATAATCTAATTCCAGTTGAGAAAATTAGAATGCCTATACTGTAAGAAAGAAAGTAAATGTATTAAGTACCAAGAAATGCAAAACCAAAGCTTATTTAGAAGAATATAGAATGAGCTGGGTGTGGTGCGTCATACCTGTAATCCCAAAACTTTGGGAGGCAGAGGCTAGAGGATTACCTGAGCCTAGGATTCGAGACCAGCCTTGGCAACTTGGCGAGACTTCGGCTCTACAATAAATCAAAAAATTAGCCAGGCTTGGTGGCATGTGCCTGTAATTCCAGCTACTTGGAAGGCTGAGGCAGAAGGATCTCCTGAGTCCAGCAGGCCGAGGCTGCGGTGGCGTGAGCATGCCACTGCACTCCAGCCTGGGCGACAGAGTAAGACTTCAACTCAAAAAAAAAAAATAGAATGAGAGAGTATTTCTGACTTCAAATGAGTCAGGACAGGATTTATTAAGATTCAATGAATTTGTCTTTATTGTATTCACATAAATAATATTTTATTTAGTTACTAAATGTGATGTCCATAGTTAAATATACCTTTGATGAGCGCCTGTGGGTTAGAATACATATCCCCCACATGGTGTTTCTTGCCCATGACATCGGTGAAATGTAATGTCCTTTATTGTAGAACTAATCTGTTGGAAATTTTCATGAAAATGGGACTTAAAGCACTAGTTTTATAACTTCAGATGTTCATCCAGGGACATGTCTTGAAAAATAGAAGCTGGGGGTTTCTGTTCATTGACAAGTATGTGTTAGAAGAGCAAATCTTTACTAATATGTACCTAAATAAATGAATCTATAAAATCCCAGCTATTGATTTTACCAAAATACTTATTCCCACACTTTATTCATCAGGATCTTGAACCTGAGCATCATCGTCTAGAAAGATCTTCTGAATGTTGGCACGAAAGGTTATCTCAGAAGTATTTAATTCAAGTGTAATTTAGATTTTTTAAATCTTTGTGACAAAGCAATGATTTGTTTATTAAAAGAAAAAGGGGATTGGTATACCATGTCTCTGGATGAACATTTGAAGTTATAAAACCAATGCTTTAAGCAGTATTAAGATTAAAAATGAACTATATTGACTTACTGTTTTTAATCTTTCTGAGTTTCTGTTCTAAGATTTATTTCTTTTAGTGCATAATATATTAAATTTGTAAAATAGAGTTCATTGCTAATTTTATGATACCCATACCTGAATGGTAGTGTGATCTAACTTATTTGTATAATTTTAAGAGTTGGTTAACAAGCATAACATTCAGAAATGAGAAGCAAACCTTCTAAAATGCTGTAGGGTTAAAAGATTATCATATTTGCCTTTTTAGGCAGTGGAAGAACTGTTTAACTTGATGCAGCTGTTTATAGCTCAGAGGCCAGATATGAGAGAAGAAGAATTAGAAGATATTAAGCAGTTTAAGAAAACAACCATAAGTTGTTACTTACGTTGCTTAGATGGCCGCTCCTGCTGGACTACTTTAATAAGGTAAAAAGATATTTTCTGTTTTGTTTTGTTCTTTCAGGCGAGGAGATAAAAGACCTTTCTTTTGACATAAAAAGAGAAATCAATTATTTACATTGTTTATAACTGAAAGTTTACTAATTCTTTAAAGCTGTTGGGGAAGCATTTATGCATTTAGTACTGTGGAAGAATTCATAGTTTGAAAGTTAATGAGCAGCTTTTAAACAGTATTTGGCTTGTATTTGTGTATGTTTTATCATATATGATCTCAGGACATAGAGGAACCTTAATAAACAGACTTCCACTTAAAGCTTGAATTGCTCCATTTATGGCAGTTTATTCTTATTTAGGCATGGGTAGTTCAGTTCTAGAGGCCTCCAGAAATAGCATTCTCAATCTTTGGTTGAATCTGTTAATGTTTTTCATTCTGTTTAGCCTATCTCTATCTGTCTGACTTTCTGATCTGTAGGACTTGGCCAAATAATTAAACATAATCTTTACAATTAGTTGTTCAGAGCTACAGAAGTTATTAAGTGGTTACAAATGAACTACTCTGCTACAGATTACACTTGACTTTTACCTATAGAAATAAAGTTTAGGTTAATTTCTTAAAATGCTTCTATATATTCCATCTAAGACTTAGAGATGATATCCTTTTATTAGACACTTTTTTTTCCAGTAGTTTCCTGAAGGCTTCACTGTAGTACCTTAAGGTAATTAATCGAAGTTAAGACTTTTTCAGATCATCTTCTTCAAAAGCCTTTTAAATTTGAATCCTTACAGGCAAACAGTGAATTTAACTATGCCTTTGCCAGTACTCCTTAAACCAATTTTTAAAAAAAATTTTGAGTTAATTTTGAATACATTATTTTCCCACGGTTTATTACTTAAAGCATTTTTTCACAAAAAGGTTTGGAGCTTTCCTAATCCTTTTTTGAAAAAGGAAAGGGAACATCTACTAAAATAGGATTTCCAGTTGTACTCTGTAACAGCAGTTTCTAGTACTTAATAAAATTAGGTCTGTTAACAGCAGTAATACAACTACTTGGGTAATTACAGTCATGAACCTTAAAATGATGGGATACATTCTGAGAAATGCATTATTTGGCCATTTCGTCATTGTGCAAACATAATAAAGTATAATTACATAAACCTAGATGATGTGACAGTAACTACTGCACACCAAGTCTATATGGAATAGCCTGTTGCTCCTAGGCTACAAAACTGTACAGCATGTTACTGTACTGAATACTGTTGCTAGTTGTAAAATAATTGCAAGTACTTATGTATCTAAACATAGAAAAGGTACAGTAGAAATATAGTATAAAAGATTTTTAAATGGTATACCCGTATAGGGTGTGAATGGAGATTGCAGTACTGGAAAATTACTCTGGGTGAGTCAGTGAGGGAGTGATGAGTAAATGTGAAGGCCTAGGACATTACTGTATACTACTGTAGACTTTATAAACAATATACACTTAGGTCATACTCAATTTATTTAAAATTTTTTCTTTCTTAAATTAACCTTTGCTACACTTTGCTAGCCGGGCTCGGTGGCTCAGCCTGTAATCCCGCACCTTGGGAGACTGAGGTGAGTGGATTGCCTGAGCCCGCGGGTTCGAGAGCCGCCTGAGCAACTTGGTGAGACCTCATCTCTACAATAAATCAAAAATTAACCGGGCATGGTAGCACGCGCCTGTAATTCCACCTACTTGGAAGGCTGAGGCGGAAGGATCGTGGGAGCCCAGCAGATTGAGGCTGCGGTGGCCAGGAGAGGCCACTGCACTCCAGTCTGGGCAACAGAGTAAGACTACAACTCACAAAAAAAAAAAAAAGTTAACCTTTGCTACAGTAGTAACCTTTGTAACCTTTGTTACAATAGTAGCTTTGTTGATTGATTGATTGATTGATTGATTGTTTGGGTTAGAGTCTCACTCTGTCGCCTAGACTGGAGTGCAGTGGCACGCTACTGGCCACCGCAGCCTCAATCTGCTGGGCTCCGGCGATCCTTCCGCCTCAGCCTTCCAAGAAGCTGGAACTACAGGCGCGTGCTACCACACCTGGCTAATTTTTTATTTATTGTAGAGACGAGGTCTTGCCAAGTTGCCCGGGCAGGTCTTGAACCCATGGACTCAGGCAATCCTCTCGCTTCGGCCTCCCAAAGTGTTGGGATTACAGTCTGAGCCACCAAGCCCGGCCAACTTTTTTACTTTATAGTTTTTTTTTTTTTGAGTTGGAGTCTCACTCTGTCACCCAGGTTGAAGTGCAGTGGCACACTCACAGCCACCCCTGCATTGACCTGCTGGGCTTCAGTGATCCTTCCACCTCAGCCTTTTAAGTAGCTAGAACTACAGGCACACGCTGCCATACCCAGCTAATTTTTGATTTATTGTAGAGACATGGTCTGGCCAAGTTGCCTGGACTGGTCTCAAACCCGTGCGGGCTCAGGCAATCTACTTGCCTTGGCCTCCCAAAGTGCTGGGATTACAGGCTGAGCCACAGAACCCGACACTTTATAAACTTTTAACTTTAAAAAAATTTTTTTTTTGACTTGTAGTCTCACTCTATTGCCCAGACTGGAGTGCAGTAGCATGTTCCTGGCCACTGCAGCCTCGACCTGATGGGCTCCGGCGATCCTTCCACCTCAGCCTTCCAAATAGCCAGAACTACAGGCACACGCTGCCCATGCCTGGCTAATTTTTTGATTTATTGTAGAGACAAGGTCTTGCGAAATCCCCCGGGCAGGTCTCGAACCTGCAGGCTCAGGCAATCCACTCGCCTCGGCTTCCCGAAGTGCTGGGATTACAGGCTGAGCCACTGAGCCCAGCAACTTTGGTATTCTTATTTATTTTTTTACTTTAAAGTTGTGGGGTACAATTCAGGATTAGGTATACAATTTGTCATCATACAGGCAAAGTTTGGGCATTCCTTTGGTCCCCACTTTGCCTGGTTTGAGATCAGGTACGCTTATTGATGTTATGTGTCTCCCCCCTCCTTCCCCTGACAGTGTCCCACTACTGCCAATTCTTTTCTTATAGTATTATGGTAAATGTTCAGGGTCTGCTTATGAGTGAGAACATGTGGTACTCAGTTCTTTTGAACAAAAATACTTTATTTCTTTAACATTTTAAATTTTTTAATGCTTTTGTTAAAAACTAACACATAAGCATACACATTAGTCACGGTCAGGATTATCAACATCACTGTCTCCTACCTCCATAGCTGGAAGGTCTTTGTGGCAGTTTAACATGCATAGAGCTGTCTTCTCCTATGATAATAGTGCTTTCCTCCTTGAAGGACCTACCTGAGGCTATTTTATAGTTAACTTTTTTTTTTTAAGTCAGGGTCTCATTGTATCTTCCAGTCTAGAATGCAGTGGTACAAACACAGCTCACCACAGCTTCGACCTTCTGAGTTCAGGTAATTCTGCCTCAGCCTCCCAAGTAACTGGGACCATAGGTGTGTGCCTCCACATCCAGCTAATGTTTTATTTATTTTTATTTATTTATTTATTTACTTTTTGGAGACTAGGTCTGACTGTGTTGCCAGGCTGGTCTCAAACTCCTAGAGTCAAGCAGTCCTTCCACCTCAGCCTCCCAAAGTGCTGGGATTATAGGCACTTTATGAGCCACCACACCCAACTTTAACTTTTTTTTCTAATAAGTATAAGGAGTACACTCTAAAATAATGATAAAACTTATAGAATGATAAGTACGTAAATAAGTGACATGGTAGTTTATTTCATCATCAGGTATTACATACTATACATACTGTGCTGTATTTTTATGCAACTGGCAGCACAATAATTTAGTTAATACCACACATCATCAGAAATACATGGGGTAATACATTGTGCTACGTTACCACAGCTAGCTGTAGGAAGTTTTCCGCTCCATTTTCATTTTATGGGACTATTGTTGTGTATGCAGTCCCTCAGTTACCAAAACTTCATTTTGTGGTGCTTGACTGTATTATATAAATTATTTTCAAAGCCAACAGGGTTTTAGTATTTTGTTGATTCATGTTATCTTCCCAATAACCAACTGATGAGTGCTTTGATAATATAGGTGTGTTTTATTATTATCCAGAGCTTATTAATTAATTCACTAATTTTATTTTTTGATTCAAGGGGTAAATGTGCAGTTTGTTACATTGGTATATTGCGTGATGGTGAGGCTTGGACTTCTACTGAGCCTGTCACCCAGATGGTGGACATGGTACCCAGTAGGTAGTTTTCAACCCTTACCCCTCTTCTTCCCTTCCCTCTCCCCTTTAGAACTCCCCAATGTCTGTTGTTTTTCCTTGTGCCCATGTGCATACAGTATCTAGCTCCCACTTATTAGGGAGAGCATAAGGTATTCAATTTTCTGTTTCTTTGATAATTCACTCAGGATAATGGTCTCTAACTGCATCCATGTTGCTGCAAAAGACATGATTTTGTTCTTTTTATGGCTGCATAGTATTCCATGGTGTATGTGTACCACATTTTCCTTATCCAGTTTACTATTGATGGGCACCTAGACTGGTTTCGTGTTTTGCTATTGTGGTTAGTGCTGCGATAAATATGTGTGTTCAGGTGTCTTTTTGGTAGAGTGATTTGTGCTCCTTTGGGTATATTTCCAGTAGTGGGATTGCTGAGTCAAGTAGTAAATCTGTTTTTCAGAATTTAGTAATTTAGAAGATGAACCCATTCTAGGCCGGGTGTAGTGGCTCATGCCTATAATCCCAGCACTTTGGGAGGTCCAGGCGACAGGATTGCCTGAGCACAGGAGTTCAAGACCAGCCTGGGCAACTTGGCAAGACCTCATCTCTACAGGAAATCGCCAGGCATGGTGGTACATGACTGTAGTCTTAGCTACTTGGAAGGTTAAGGCCGAAGGATTACCTGAGCCCAGCAGGTGGCAATAGCTGTGATTGTGCACTACACTCTAGCCTGGGTGACTGAGTGAGACTATGACTAAAAAAAAAATTTTTTAAGGTGAGCCTATTGTTTATACTGAAACTTTAAAAGTGTTCCCATCTCTTCCACCATTGTGAATAATTAAGAGCCAATTAGATATTAGTAGACATAATGTTCCTCCAAGTTAGAGAGTTTAATATTTAATATTATCTCCTTTTGCATGTAGCAATCTCTTTTCTGTAGGTAGGAAAGCAGACAGCTTTAATGACAATTTTACCTTTTTTTTTTTCAATCATCTAAGTGTTTTTTGTTCTGATTCAGAGTTCTCAAACTGGACTTTATATATTCTTCTAGTGCCTTCAGAATACTATTAGAATCTGATGAAGACAGACTTCTTGTTGTATTTAATCGAGGATTGATCCTAATGACTGAGGTAAATATTTTATTATATTTTATGGTGCAGCTGTTTCATTTTAATGTATTCACCAAGACTTTTTGTTTTATGGACATTTAGAGTTTATGGTAGATGGTTTTATAAATGACAGGATTAATTATATAGATCAGTAAATGTGAATTTATATTCCAAGAATAATTGGGTCATAATTTTTAGGTTGGTGTGTCTTTTTCCACAGTAATTCCATACCTTTCCTTCATTTGTATTTAGAACAACCATATGAAATAGACTACTTTTATTTATTTTATTTGTAAGGGCAGAAACGAGATTTATATGATTTAGTTCAGGACAACTTCTGAAGAGCCCACTTACTTGAGAATACTGAAACTGAGATTAGCAACATCAGAGGAAGCCAGATGGACTGTTATAAGTGGTTAAAATCAGATGTTCATTCTTCCTGTAATTCTTGAACATCCACAAGTGTGAGATGGCTTTAAAATCATCAGAGATGGCCGGGCTCGGTAGCTCAGCCTGTAATCCCAGCGCTTTGGGAGGCCGAGGTGAGTGGATTGCCTGAGCCCGAGGGTCGAGACCCGCCTGGGCAGCTTGGTGAGCCCTCATCTCTACAACAAATCAAAAATTAGCTGGGCATGGTAACGCGTGCCTGTAGTTCCAGCTACTTGGAAGGCTGAGGCGGAAGGATCGCCAGAGCCCAGCAGGTTGAGGCTGCGGTGGCCGGGAGCGGCCACTGCACTCCAGTCTGGGTGACAGAGTGAGACTCCAACTAAAAATAAATAAAATAAAATAAAATCATCAGAGATACATTGTCCTTTAGTTCTATAGTAGAGATAAGATGAAAGCATACATGCCAAGAGTACCATAAGAATTAAGAGGTAGAGTGGGTTTTTTCAGTTAATTATATTGTAGAATAGGAGTAGAACATGTTTGAAGCTGCACTTTGAAGAATTTGATCTTAAAAAGGCAAGTGGAAGAGCATTTAGATAAATGACTTGATAAGCACTGAGGCAAAGAAGTATTGGTTACATTTGAGGAATGCCAAATTTTTGTCTGGCTTAAAAAAAACGTATGTGGCAGAGGATAGTGAGAATTTCATTCAGCAAATGTTTGAATGCCTACTCTGTGCCAGGCACTGTGGTAGACACTGGGGATACTGCAGTGTATAAAAAATAACGTGGTTCTTGTCCCCAGCTTACAAGTTAAATGTGTACAAGTACATTGTTCAGATTAGGTACTGCCACGGAATGGGGGGGTAAGAATTTTGACCTTTGAACTTTGAATAGTATGTACACTATGGTGAACTAAATCAAAAGGATTAGAAGAAGATGCTTTATTATAATGGAAAATAAGTTGGAAAAAACTAAGGGTTTAACAAAGATAATACAGTTAAGGAATTAAGAGATTTAATAAGCCAGTATAATTAAAGGAATTGAACTCTGACCTTTTGGAGATCTTTTACCTCTTTTGAATGTACTGTTTTGAGTATGGCTGACAGCCATTTCACCATTGTCTTTCTACAGAGGCCAAGGAAGGTTAGTTAAAGTTGTTGCCTATTTTCTTCAGTCTTCCTGTTAATTGCCTGCTGCTTTCTAATTTCTAAAGGTTGCAGTCTTAGAGCAAATACTTAAAAAAAAAGTATAGACAAATTATTTCCTCAGACTAGAATATGTACACAAAATAACAGAGTTCTGAAGGTAAGGATTGTTAAAAGGAGCTGAATGAGAGGATTTGACTTTTGGATAGAAAGCAAATATATTTGCTTTGCATGCATGTGCGTGCACATACAGTCTGAGTCTGAAAACATCTATCCTAGGGGATGAGCACTACTATTTTGTGGCTCACGAAGGTAAAAATGACATTGTTTTCAATTTTTTAAAATCATTTGTAGTCTTTCAACACTTTGCACATGATGTATCACGAAGCTACCGCTTGCCATGTGACTGGAGATTTAGTAGAACTTCTGTCAATATTCCTTTCGGTTTTGAAGTCTACACGTCCATATCTTCAGAGAAAAGGTTTGATCATTCCTACTTCTTTTTGTTAGTGCTACTCTTTTTTTTTCAACTCCATGCTCCCCCCATTCACAATACAGACCTGGCACAGGGCCTGAGCTGAGGTGTATATAGGATAGGTTTGCTTTGCCTACTTATTCTATACAACCAGTATAAGAAGACATCCTGTGGGTAAGCACCAGGAGACTTAGTGCTACTATTAGAGAGAATGTTTTTAAATCACATGCCCTAGAGAAATTGTTTTTATCTCTAGATGATTCACAGAAGATGGCACTGAAGCTAGCTAGCCATTAGGAAATGTTTGTCATGACTTCCTAATGTAAAACTGGATGCTGCTGAGTATTTTCTTTATACCTGCCTGAAAAACAAGCAGGTGTGCCGTAAGCATTAATATTTCAAGAGTTTGGAAAACACTTCCCAGCATAGTAATAAGTTAGGTTTTTTGTGAAGGTTCTGTAGCTAGATTAGATAATTTATAGTTTCAATAGAAATAACTACAGCCTGGGCGTGGTGGCTCAAGCCTGTAATCGCAGCATTTTGAAATGCCGAGGCAAGAGGATTGCCTGAGCTCAGGGTTGTTCAAGACCAGCCTGGGCAACTTGGCGAGACCTTGTCTCTACAATAAATAAAAAAAAAATTAACCAGACACGGTAGCACGTGCCTGTACTTCCAGCTACTTGGAAGGCTGAAGTGGAAAGATCACCTGAGCTTCAGTGGCCATGAGCATACCACTGCACTCTAGTCTGGGCAACAAAGTGAGCTCCGACTCAAAAAAAAAAAAAAGGCTACAAAATATATTTCTCTTATGTCCCTATAAGGTAGTGTGAACTCTGAACTTCAAATACATTCCCAGATAGTGGTTTATATTCATCACTGAAATACGTACTTTAAGAAATCTGGCAGGTTTAATAGTAGTAGTAGTAGTAGTAGTAGTAGTGGTAGTAGTGGTAGTAGTGGTAGTAGTACTAGTAGCAGCAGGTAGTAGTAGTAGCAGCAGCAGCAACCATCTCATGAAAATAGACTTAAAACAGACCAGATATGTTTATGTAATGAACTTGAATTTCGAGTGTTAGCATTCTGTAATTTACAATAGAAAGCATTTGTGAAGAAATTTGATCTCAAATAACATATTTATCTGTGCTTTTATATTTACAGATGTGAAACAAGCATTAATCCAGTGGCAGGAGCGAATTGAATTTGCCCATAAACTGTTGACTCTGCTTAATTCCTATAGTCCTCCAGAACTTAGAAATGCCTGTATAGGTAAGTTACTTGAAAAATACACTCATGTAAAAAATCTAGTGGAAGAACATTTTTGTGAGATTTTTTTTGGTAATTTGTGATGTTAGGTCTGTAGTGTTTGAAAGGTATTTGTACTTTTATTTGTGTAACTCTCACTGGCTAGCAGGTCCTTAGAAAATTGAGAGAATTAAGAACATTTATTAACTGGCTAATAATTACCCATGTGATTATGGCAGGTCACCTAATACATAACGGGCTCTTTTGACCTTAGGTTATCTCCGGTTTCTGCAACTGTAAAATTTTCTGATTTTATGTAGGCAACATAGAATCATATACATGTTTACAAGGTAGAACTAACATCATGAAGGGTAGGAGTACTGATTTTACTGTGAATTCTTTTGCCCAAAGATACTTCTCAGTAGCTGTTCTTAGGCTCTAAGTATTTCACCTTTTTATTGATTGCATAGTGATAATAACATGACAATTTGGGGCTGTTAAAAGACACCCATTTTAAATTTAAAGTGAATTTTTTGCTACCTTAAAATTTCTTAATGTCATGATCTTTAGAGACCATAATTGTTTGTTTATACTGTCTCAAAATAACATGGGTAACTCTGACTGTCATTCATGTACAAGCAGTTCATCTTGATGTTTTGTGCAATTACTGGCCTACATTTTTTCATACTACTCCTGCAAGGGGAGAGGGGTGCATAACAGTAAACCTCTGATTGCCAGAAACTATGCCAGTAACCCGTCGTCATGAGCTCCACTCCTACGTGATCATAATCATGCCTGTGTGATTAGAGAATGAGAATCAGTCCAGCCAGCATCGTAAAACATTAAGAATAGGTGAAGGATTATCCTTCAGATCCGAAGAATTTTGAACCTTAGGTTTCTTTCTGAGCTGTTGTGGTTGATTTTATGAAGACACATCATCAATGTACATTCAGTATTTTCCCCGCTGTCCTTCTCTATGAAGTATCTCTTGATTAAAAGAAATATTCATAAATAATGTTTTAAACTTTTATTTCCAAATGATGGCCCTGTTTTGGTCAGTAGCTCTGCTAATCCAGATTTGATTGAGCATCGGACAGAATTTTTACCAGTGTCAGGAGCTAAAAGTTTTAGACTCATTAAACTGGTTACAGTGAGATGACCAATTCCAAGATTTGTGAGTTTAGAAATGGCAGCTAGATATAACTCCAGTTTTTAAATACCCAAACTGTGTTTTTATTTTCAGATGTCCTCAAGGAACTTGTACTTTTGAGTCCTCATGATTTTCTTCATACTCTGGTTCCCTTTCTACAACACAACCATTGTACTTATCATCACAGTAATATACCAAGTACGTATTTATCTAGCACAATACTTGAATATGGTTCACATTTAATCATTCTGCTCTCTGAAGCATGGAGATTTATTTTTTTCCATTTATTCTTATTGTACACTTTTAATGTCTTAGTGTCTCTTGGACCTTATTTCCCTTGTCGAGAAAATATCAAGCTAATAGGAGGGAAAAGCAATATTCGGCCTCCGCGCCCAGAACTCAATATGTGCCTCTTGCCCACAATGGTGGAAACCAGTAAGGTATGTTGGGTTGCCAGGAAAATCATGTTTCTGTAGTACAAAGTAATTTGAAAATTTCCCCTGGCAGTTACAAGTAGATTAGACTTAAGTGATCATTTTGTCAATCCTAAGAAGATTAAACTCATTTGGACTTTTTCCTTTTAGTGCTCTGAAATGTTGGTTGAGTATTTGCAAAATCAACAATAAGCACAAGTAGTAAGTTTTTCCCCCTCAAAAATTACCTTAATAAACCTAGGCTAAATTATAACTGGGTCATGTATTTAAATCTGAAAAGTCAAGTTAGGTACTTACTGTTTTTAAATTTGGCCAATAATCAACAACTTATTTTACTACCCTTAAATTATATTCCTTTGACCTAAGCATAATATTATTGATTGATAGATTTATCAAGCTTTTTAGTCTGGTACCTGTCCTTTAACACCTCTAAAATAATGCCAATTCTAAATTATAGAGACAAAGTACATTGACACAGGATAATTTATCTTAGTTTCAACATTTTTTAAAACAATTTTCCCCTTTATCTTTCTTCACCCACACTTCATTCACACTCTCCCTTGCCCACCATCTTTGGATCTGAAGTATATTTGAGTTCTTATAAGATAAAATATTTAAAATAGCTAACATTCTAGTACCTATTACAGAAATAATTTGGAATCTATTTTTAAAATCAAGTTTAATTATTCTTGATATGTCTATAGAGCTAAAGTGTCAAATTTCAAAATCCTATGTAATTTTCCTTTATTAAAGTATATAGGAATAATGGGTAATTTTAATTGATAGCATTTGCACACTGAAAATAAACTTATGACAATTAAGATCTTAACATTACTAGAAATTTGGATTTTAAAACTAGGTTCTTAGAGAATTAAAGATTTAATCAGCTTTTTTAGTTAAACTTATTACATTTGCACAAAATATGCTCTTTATTATACAATTTAAGTGCAACCATTTTATCATCTTTAACCTTCAGGGCAAAGATGACGTTTATGATCGTATGCTGCTAGACTACTTCTTTTCTTATCATCAATTCATCCATCTATTATGCCGAGTTGCAATCAACTGTGAAAAATTTACTGAAACATTAGTTAAGCTGAGTAAGTATAAAAGATGAGCAGTAAATTCCACTGAATTATTTTAAGCCCCTAGCCATTTAGGAAGGGGAGAAAAAATATGAGAAATTCCTTTTTTCTTTTTTAAAGTGACTGTTTAAAAATATTAATTAGTATTCTTGGGAACATTTTAATTTTTATTAAGAAAACACCAACTTACTGGTTTCCATTGAATAGTTCTACTCAGAGTTTCAGCTGGCCTATAAAAGGAGGGTTGGAGTAGGGCTGAGCACTTTGTACACAGAAGCCCAAATCCTCCACCATCTGCCCAGCAGAATTTGGAAACAAAAATCAAAGCAACACAAAAAACTGCTCTGCTTAGGGAGGCAGGCTTAGAGACGGACTTCCCCAGCCCTGATCTTGAGGGTAAGATGAGATCTATAGTGCCAGCTGTGCTTTGGAGCTGGCAATGCTAAGAACAAACTGAGTGGGCTTGCCAGTGTGAAGCAGAGGTGCATATGTGAGTAATTAGGAGGTAAGTTTCTTAAAATAGGTGAGTGAGAAGAAGATAAATTTGAAAAGGGAGATGATGAGAAATAGAAAACGAAACCGTCAGTGAAATTATGTAGGGGGAGAAAAAACTCAAATATCTTAATATTGTCTCTGCAATGATATGCTTGAGAGTTGTTAGAGAACTGCTCCCTTTGGGTAACTTTCCTCTAGCTGATAAGTCTTTAGAAGACATGTAGCCCTCCTCCAGATGTCCTCTGTCTCAGGACCTCCAGAGTTCCAGGGCTATGTGTCCTCCCTTCTGACTTCATTAGGGGTGGCCCAGGATCCTCTCCAGGGTTCTGTAGTTTTGTTTTAGAAGGTGGGATGAAATACTCATGGATCCACCACCCAGATCAAGAAATAGAATATCACCATACCCTAGAAGTACCCCTTGTGCTCCCTCTCCATCACAACCCTCTCCTTCCTGTGGAAAAGGTTTTGATCTGTTCCAGGTAGGGCCAAAGATATGACCCTACCTTAAATTTCATTATCCAAGAAGAAGGAAGTGGTAACACTGTCAGGGATAATCTCTCTTCAGAAAAACCATCTTATTGGTAAGTGACTAGATCATCTTCAGATTTGAAGGGGTTTTCCTTCCACCTGATATCATTAGCTGGTTTTTTATATATGTGTGGCTGAAATGCCAAGATGTGGGGGAATGAGGATACGCTCAAATTGACTGTCTGCATCTGGGTCATGATTCTTGGTATAAGGCCATAACCTAGCAGTTGTAGTGACCATGTGTGAGAAAATATCCAGAAGTTATAGTAGTTCAACCTTGCTCCCATATAAGGAAGGGTACTTACAAAGACACTGAGCTTTTTAAAAGTTCTTGGTAATTGTGTTCAAGTTTATTTATATTAAAAGTTATGTGAGGAACTGTTATAGCTACTTGGACAACTTTGATCAAATAATGAATGTTCAACCCTATTTTGGGTTGTCTTCCTCGTCAACACAAGTGCACACTTTCAGGGAAATTAAACATGGGGAAGAGGAAGAGAAAGAATACTCACCTAGATATCACATGAGCTTCATCAACTTTTATGTTATTTTATACTCACACTAAAACCATGAAGCACGATTGATGCTGCCTTAGTGTTTGGTTCTCTATATCAGCGCTGTTTTATAGGACTTTCTACAAGGATGGAAATGTGATGCACCACCATCACAATTTGATGGTCTCCAGCCATTTGTGAGTGTTGAGAACTTGAAATGTGACAAAGGAATTGAATTTTTATTTTGTTTTAACCAAAATAAATTTAAATAGCCAAAAGTGGCTGGTGGCACAGTCTATTTAGATACAAACCAAGACCTTCAAAAATTAAGTAGGAAAATAAATTTTTCCTGGTTATGTCTTAGTTAATACAGAAAGTTGGACATTGTTATGGATGTAAAGTTAGACAAAGACCTAAAAACAGTGCTATCCTTATGCCTCCTATAAATGGAGAGAATATTCCAAAGATTGAAGTTAATTCCATCTTCTAGCTGAAATAACTGTTCCAAAGAGAGGCATTTAGGAATGAACTTGAGAAAACAAAGCTCACATTAATGACCACACAAGGTTGATAGAGAATTTTAATTTGTATAGTTTATTCAATAAATTATATTTGGCAACAGGAATTGAGAAGGACAAATTTAAGTTAACTTTAATTAGTTGAACCTTGAAGTTAGATGGTCCAAGGACTAGAATATTAAAATATTGTGATCATAGGTGAGATCTTCTCAAGACCTATATTGGATTGCAAGTCATTTTCAGTTCTAAGGAAATGTCTTCATGGTTTTTTTATTTTTTTGTTTGTTTTGAGTCAGGAGTCTCAACCTGTCACCCAGGCTGGAGTGCAATGGCATGCTCGTGACTACTGCAGCTTTGACCTGCTGAGCTCAGGTGTTCCTTCCACCTCAGCCTCCTGAGTAGCTGGGACTATAGGCATGCACCACCATGTCCAGCCTTTTTTTTTTTAGAGACAGGGTTTTGCCATGTTACCCAGAATGATTTTGAACCTGTACTCAGGCAATCCTCTTGCCTTGGCCTCCCAAAGTGCTGGGTTTACAAGCACACTATGCCCGGCTTCTTTGTGGTGATTTTCATATGGGCAACTGAGCAGATTTTTTATTTTTTTATTTATTTTTAATTTTTTGAGTTGAAGTCTCACTCTGTCGCCCAGACTGGAGTGCAGTGGCCGCTCCTGGCCACTGCAGCCTCGACCTGCTGGGCTCCAGCGATCCTTCCGCCTCAGCCTTCCAAGTAGCCAGAATTACAGGCATGCGCTACCACGCCCGGTTGATTTTTTGACTTATTGTAGAGATGAGGTCTCGCTGCCCAGGCGGGTCTTGAACCCGTGGGCTCAGGCAATCCACTCACCTCAGCCTCCCAAAGGTGCGGGATTACAGGCTAAGCCACTGAGCCCGGCTCTGAGCAGATTTTTTAAAGATTGATTTGAGGATAAAAGGGAATGATGTAATAATGGTAGATTTGCAGACGGCAGTAGAATTGCAGGTATTAAATAATAAAGGGAGAGTTAGAGTACTGTTAAAGTGAAGACAGGATGGGGGTTAGAGGAGAAGGGGGAGAGAATTCAGGAAAAGTAAGCACAGCTGCCATCTGAAAACAGCTGTGTTGTCTGAAACTGCAGTATTTTATACTTAAAAATAGCACAGTTTAGCCTAAAAATTTCTGAAGAAGAAGAGTAAGAGGGACTGGCACTACTGACACCTAAAATACTTATTAAAGGTATAGTAATTTTTTAGAATTTAATACATAGATAGTTCATAGTTTAAAATAGTATCAAAAAGGTAAACATCAAGATATCTTTCACAGACCTGCCCCCCACCATTTTAATTCATTTTTTGTTTGTTGTTTTTTGTTTCTCATATATTGGTGTATTTTTTTCCTTTTTCTTACACAAAAGCAAACTATAATGATTAAAACCATGTGGCACAGTACAGAAATACATAGGCAAAGCTGTGGAAAAACAGCCTCAACAAACATAAGGATACATGAGGATTTGGTAGATGATAAACATGACGTATCATGTTTTGTTTTGTTTTGTGTTGTTTGAGTTGGCGTCTCACTCTGTCGCCCAGGCTGGAACACAGTGGCACGCTCATGGCCACCACAGCCTTGACCTGCTGCTGGGCTCAGGCTGTCCTTCCGCCTCAGCCTTCCAAGTAGCTGGAACTATGGGCATGTGTCACCATGCCTGGCTAATTTTTTGATTTATTGTAGAGATGAGATCTTGCCTAGTCGCCTGGGCTGGTCTCAAACCTGTGGCTCAGGCAATCCTCTCACCTCAGTCTCCCAAAGTGTTGGGCTTACAGGTGTGAGATTTCACACCCAGCCAGTTACTGATATCATTTATTGAGATAATTGATTGGTTAGCTCTCTGGGGGGGATGGAGGGGGGAAGCATGTCCTTAATACTTCACTCCTTAGACCAAAATAAATTCCAGGAGGATTAAATCTTTAGTCTTTGAAAATATTAAAGAAAAACATAGAGTCATATGAATACCAGCTTGAAATTTGAAAGACCCTGTTAAATAGGACACAAAACCTAGAAACAAAATAAGTTGAACATTTTAACTACATAAAAAGTGAAAACACTACATGGTGGGAAATGCCATAAATTGAATTAAAACCCAAACAGCTAATGGGAAAAAGTGTTTGCATACTTAACCGAAAAATGGGTGACACTGCCAACATATAGTCTTTAGGACTGGTAAGATGGTGAAGAACAATGAATAGGATCAACAAAGGACATGAATAGGCAGTTTACACACACCACGAGTAAATGTTCCCTCGCTAATAATGAAAACAAAAACATGATGGGGGGGTTGGGGACAGGATCTCTTTGACATTGACAGGAAATGACTGGTTTACTGTTGCCCAAAAGGCTTCCTAGGGTAAATATGTTTCAGACCAGACCAGTGCCAGGCATCCATTGCAGATCAGAAGCTAGTTTTTACCAGCCCACCAAGAGTAAATCCATTTATGCTAGGTTAACATATAGTAATCACATTCGAGAGACATATTTGTAATCTCAAAGTTGGTTACCAGTCTGTTTACAAAGAGAAAGAACTGGATTCCATGGCAGAGCCATCAGATTTTTTTTCAGTAACATATATGGGAAGCCAGATAAGTAGCAGTAGGTTGATTAGTGGATAAGAAGTTAGAAGAGGGCAAATTAGACAAATCAGATTTGTAATACTCAGGCTGAGACTGTCTCATAAGATGATTCATTCTTACAGCAGAGCATTAGTCATAGGCTTACATCCATTGGTTCAAACTTCCCCTGGGAGACAATGCTTGGATGGGATTAAAAGCTCCTGAAGAAGCCGGGCTCGGTGGCTCAGCCTGTAATCCCGCGCCTTTGGGAGGCTGAGGTGAGTGGATTGCCTGAGCCCGCGGGTTCGAGACCCGCCTGGGCAGCGAGACCTCATCTCTACAATAAATCAAAAAATCAGCCGGGCGTGGTAGCGCATGCCTGTAATTGCGGCTACTTGGAAGGCTGAGGCGGAAGGATCGCCGGAGCCCAGCAGGTCGAGGCTGCAGTGGCCGGGGGCGGCCACTGCACTCCAGTCTGAGGACAGAGTGAGACTCCAACTCGAAAAAAAAAAAAAGAGAGAAAAAAAAAAGCTCCTGAAGAAAACTAGACAGAGGACGTGGTGGCTCATGCCTGTGATTCTAGCACTTTGGGAGGCCGAGGTGAGAGGATTGCCTGAGCCCATGGGTTTGAGACCAGCCTGGGCAACTTGGCAAGACCTCATCTCTACAATAAGTCAAAAAATTAGCTGGACATGGTGGCACATGCCTGTAGTTCCAGCTTACTTGGAAGGCTGAGGAGAAAGGATCTCCTGAGCCCAACAAGTTGAGGTTGCAGTGGCCGTGAGCTTGCCACTCCACTCCAGCCTGGGCGACAGAGTGAGACTCCAACTCAAAAAAAAAAAAAGAAAGAAAGAAAGAAAGAAAAAGAAAACTAGACAAAGAATCATAACAATTCAGATGTTAACTAGTAAATTTACATGTGAAACTATTTGATCCTCACAGCAATCATGGAAGTACAAATAATCTGAAATACCATTTAACCCACAAAAGCAGTTTTGAAAGTATTTCTTTAAATCACCCAGCAGCTCAACAGTATAAGGTGTTACTAATGGGGAAAGATTGTATTTGGGAAATTTTTTAATTTTTATATTTTAGTTCTTTCGTGGGTGGGAATGGGACAGGGTATGGACCTTGTCAAGTATGTCTGAAGTCACAGGATGATGAAAGATAAGTGAAACCAGTATGTTTTAGACATGCCCATCCTGTTTACGGTGGCAAAGTTTAGACGTGTACCTGAGGCCTTTGGTAACTACATTTCCCTGTGCTTTGCATCCAGAGAGTAAAGGTAGAGCAGTGTGTGGTGTAGGAGTTCATTGGCCTCCAACCTGAGTCACAGGGCTCCTCATCCCCAGTGCTTTGTGAAGATGCTGGAAAGAACCAAAACTCACTTCAAGCCCTAGGAGGGAATAGATAGGACTGTGAAAGAGGTGTCTTTAGCTCACCATAAGTGGCATGTTTTCCAGGGTGTACTGTACAAGGTGATCCAGAGAAAATAATTTTTATATTAGTCAGTACATGTGGTTCTTACTATGTTACAGAGCAGTACATCAGATTGGTAATTTCATGGATGTTAAATTGCCTAAAATAAGGCTCATGTATATTTTAATCTAAGTGAATCTAAAGAAAAGTATTAAGAAAACAATGGTACAGGTGATGGACAGGTACAAAGAAAATCGTGATCATGGTACGTGAATAACTAATGTTTGGGAAAACACTTATTGTTGAAAAGAACTGTGAGCTTTAGAAGTAGATAAATCTGGGGTAGACTAGACTACCATCAGTTACTGGCTTTAGGATGAACCTGAGCAGACTACATAATCTTTTTGAGATTAATTTCCTCATCCAAGAAAAGGGGGGAGAATGAGGATAAAATAATGCTTCCCAAAGGTAATGAGAAAATATGATAATCTGACATACCTAGTACAGTAGATGTCAGTAAATGTTTATTTTATTTTTTACTTGTAAACTAGAGAATACAGTACTTGTATCAGAATTCCACTTAGAACTAATCACAGGCTGGGCATGGTGGCCCACACCTATAATTTCAACATTTTGGGAAGCCAAGGCAGGAGGCTTGTTTAGCCCAGGAGTTAGAAACCAGCCTGGGCAACATAGTGAGACCTCGTCTCTGCAAAAAAATCAAAATATTAGCCAGGTGTGGGTGGTGCACGTCTGTATTCTCAGCTGCTTAGGAAGCTGAGGCAAAAGGACCACCCGAGCCCAGGAAGTCAAGGCTGCATTGAGCAGTGATCGTGCCACTGCACTCCAGCATGGGCAACAGTGACAAATCATAAAAAGCCTCCATAGTATTTTTTGTTTGTTGTGGTAATACTGACTTTTTGTAAGTTGTGGAAAATAGATATAAGGATTGTTTCACTTTGGGGAATAATTAGGGAAAAAAGAATAAAGACAAAAGAAACATAGTATACAGTCATGTCACGCACGAGAGGGTTTATGTCAGAGCAGCCTCTAGTGCAGGTACTGGCAGAGTCTTTTTGCAAAGAGCGGACACTAGGTAGGTGTTTTAGACACTGTGGCCCGCAAGGTCTCCATCACATGTTATTCTTTGGCTGTTGGTTTTTGGTTTTTTTTAACAACCCTTTAAAATTGTAAAAGCCATTCTTAGCTCACAGGGCCATATACAAACAGGCTGTAGGTGAGATTTGGCCCAAGGGTCACAGTTTGCCAACCCATCCTCTAATTTTATGGGTAATTATGATACAAGAATACTGAGGCAAAGGAACTCTCTTCCCTGTAGCCACAGACTTGATGACATGTCCTTGTTTGCTTATGTGTGCTGTGATACCATGGCAGGCAACTACTACAGATCCGACCAGATTAGGTAGGACCAAGGAAAGAGTAACAGCATGACCTTGGGTCTTTAAAAAGGGACTAATCTTGACAGGAAAATAAATAAATAGGCTCACTTATGAAAGGGCTCCCAGGTAACCCAGGGGGTTGGCAAACTACATTCTGCCTGTTTTTAACCAGCAGCTGCCTACTGGCTAAGAACAGGTTTCACATGTTTTAATTGGTTTTTTAAAAAAGAAGAATGGTATTTTTTGACATGAGAATTATATGAGATTCAAATTTCAGTGTTCATAAAGTTTACTGGATGACAGCCACACCCATTCAGTTAGTGTTGTCCATGCATCAGAGTTGAGTATAGTTGCAACAGAGTATGACTACAAAACCTAAAGTACTTACTATTTAGTCCTTCCCAGAAAACGTTTGCTGACTCCTGATCTAACCCATAATTTTTTCTTAACTGGAGAAGGATAGCTCATGTTATTTTTCTCCTTCTCCATGATTATACTTTCCCTGGGGGTAGGAGGATGTGAAGGATGGGAAATGTATTTACAACTGTGATATTATATCTTCTGTGCATTGAGAGATAGGATACCAGAGGGTAGGGTGACATATCTCTTAAAGACATATTTGCTATCTAGAATAGTCAAGAAGCGGAGAGGTTAAAATCATAAAGGTTCCAAATAGCACTTTGTGACATAGTGCCAAATGTGGTCCACTCAAAAGATCCTGATCCTGGGAACGAAGCTAGAAACTGGTATGCTCAGGGCAATGTTTACTTAAATGTAGCACAGAGATTCTCTTTGGAGAAACAGGGTAAAAGAGGAAGAAGTGATACATTTTCTAGTTCACCACATCTTCTTTTTGCCCTCTTCTCCTCCCTCCTCAAGTCTAGCTATTCATGAAAATTACCTAATATGCAGGGTGGTACCTTAATCCAAGAAAGATTTGGAGCCATTTGGAATAACTTTTATTTAAAATTTTCCCAGGTAAAGTTTTAGAAAGAAAAGTTGGCTTAGGCCTCAGGTGTAGAATATAAATTCAAAGTACCATATTCTAAATTGTTTTACTGTTTAAAATATTGAAATTAATTCTTCCCCTTTATATAGTTCTTTAAAATGTTGAAAATAAGTAGTTATGACTAGAAATATCTATACTGTTGTACCTGCAGAGTTTAGTGTCTCAATAGTGTAATTTGTAATTATAACCTATTCTGATTTCTTCTCAAATATTAGGTGTCCTAGTTGCCTATGAAGGTTTGCCTCTTCATCTTGCACTGTTCCCCAAACTTTGGACTGAGCTATGCCAGACTCAGGTAAAGAAAATGAGTTTTAGATAATTTGGTCTTTCATCTCATCTGACCAAGTGGTTAGTAATTTTAGAACAATGGGTTGAAGACTGGCTGAAAATTAGGGATGTTTAGGATCTTGTTAGGTAAAATATGATGAATGGAAATAGTAACTATTAAACATTGGACATTCCCTTCACTTTTTTTTTTAACTTCAGTAGATTTGTATCACAGAGGATATTTCCGATAAACTTGTTGTAATTGAATTTCTCATTTATAGGGCAGTCCTGGAGAAGGCATATGCCACTCACTTCTTGCTCTCCTCGCCGCCTCTATTTTTTTCTCTTCATTCCAAAAGCTCTAGCAGAAACCCTGTCAGCAATCTGTCCTTTCGCTCTTGCTGGTCTGTTGTTTTTCAAGGGTTTGATGCACTTGTTTTCTTATCAACAGTCTCCTTGAAAGCAGGAAAGATTACCCTACCTACTGTAAGTGTCTGAGAGCCAACTCCTTAAAATTAAGTGGGCACGTAAATAAATAAAGCTTGTTAAATTAGAGAGGGAGAAGTAGGAAGAGGGGCAGGAACCAGGTCAGTTATGAGGTTTGGCTCATTTCTTGGGTCAGACATGAAGGACCCCTGACTTCCTTTAAACCCTGAAAGAACAGTTGGCTTCCAGCCTGGTTGCATCTGCCCTACCCCAGAGGAAGAGATGAGTTTGTTAACCTTCCTTGGGCACAAACTTTCACTCACATCATAGTTTCTGAAGTGCTTTGAGTCTGGCCCAGCTTCCTGTATTCTCCTAGACATTTGTCATGCTGATCTGTAAGGGTTATGTTTCTCCATCTCTTTTCCCATACTATCAGTGCCTCAAGTAGAGACACTTTATCAGTCATCTCTACCTCCTTTGTTTTCACTACCTCCCCCCATTTTCCTTAAAAACAAAGCCAAACCACATAAGACTTCCAAAGCTTCTAGCCTAGTAGAAGCAGTATCCAGTGCAAGAACTATAGGTAGATGCTGAGATTGGTAAACTAAGGCAGATTTTCCTACCACCAAAGATATGAAGACCTGGGTCCTGCCCTACCCAACTCCTCATTTCTTGGGTGACCTTTGGTAATTAACTGTCATTGCTTACTCTAATGATATATATGATATACACATGTATATACTATATAAAATTTGTCCTTTTAAAAAAAAAGTCCTTTTTGTATTGCATGTGAATACATAATCCAGGGAGTAATTCTTCTTAAAGACATACTACTTGTGTTTAAGAGTTTGAAAACTGGAAAACCAAATTTTAGTAAAATTTCCATATATTGGGACCACTGCATTCTGTGAGATAACTAAGAAAACAGATCTGTTGTTTACCTTTGCAGTTTGGTGGGGGAAAAGGTATTTACCAGATTAATGCTGCTAATGAGATACTATGGTAAAGCTTAAGCCATTTTAGAGACCTGTTTTTATTTTTTCTCTATATGGTCTGGTTACCTACTTAATTATATATTGGTTTGTTCTCTGAAAGTGTTCTCATCCTATTGTTACCCTTAACTTTCCAGTTACTCTCTCAGTGCTGGAGAATAAACCTGCATTTCTTTTAGAACATTTATTCAGGCCAGGCACAGTGGCTCATGCCTGTAATCCCAGCTTTTTGGGAGGCGGAGGCAAGAGAATTGCCTGAGCCCAGGGGTTCGAGACCAGCCTGGGCAAATTAGTGAGACCTCATCTCTGCAATAAATATCTCTCTCTCTCTCTCTCTCTCACACACACACACACACACACACTGCCTGGGCAAATTAGTGAGACCTCATCTCTGCAATAAATCTCACACACACACACACACTGCCTGGGCAAATTAGTGAGACCTCATCTCTGCAATAAATCACACACACACACACACACACACACACACACAGGGCAAATTAGTGAGACCTCATCTCTGCAATAAATCACACACACACACACACACACACACACACACACACACACACACCCCACACCACCCCCCCCAGGCATGCTGGTGCACGCCTGTAGTTCCAGCTACTTGGAAGGCTGAGGCAGAAGAATCACCTGAGCCCAGCAGGTAGAGGATGTGGTAGCTGTTGATCATGCCACTGCACTCCAGTCTGGGCGAAAGTGAGACTCCAACTCAAAAAAAAGGAAAAGATTTGTTCAGTTGGCCATCGTCTTCCTCCAACATTCACCCCTACGGTCTAAATTAGGAGTATTTTAACATATTAGTACAGTTGTTACAACTAGAAGCTTAATAGACTGAGTTAGAAGTAGCTTTTCAAAATAGGACTTTAAGTGACTCGATGTGTCCATCATGTGCAATGTGTTTAAAGTTCTCAGTTATTTTCAGTGCTCAACTATCAGTGCTTCTTCTCCCCACTTTAGTCTGCTATGTCAAAAAATTGCATCAAGCTTTTGTGTGAAGATCCTGTTTTCGCAGAATATATTAAATGTATCCTAATGGATGAAAGAACTTTTTTAAACAACAACATTGTCTACACATTCATGACACATTTCCTTCTAAAGGTATGTAGGTTTGGAAACTCAGCATGTTACTTCATTAGTTAATGCTTGTGTTTTCGGAGATTTTTTTAAAAACCTTTTATTTTCAGGTTCAAAGTCAAGTGTTTTCTGAAGCAAACTGTGCCAATTTGATCAGCACCCTTATTACAAACCTGATAAATCAGTATCAGAGCCTTCAATCTGATTTCACCAACCGAGGTGAAATTTCCAAAGCAAGTGCTTCTTTAAATGGGGTAAGAACTTTGCAAAGCAGTAGACTCATGCCTCAGAACTTTCCTTAAATCAGCTCTGTATTTGGTCTTCGTATTTTACCCTCATCACTTTTACGTATATACATGTATACTTTTACTATTCAAACTGTCACGTACGATGAAAAAGTTTTAAAAAACACTTGTTCACTATGCCTTGTATGTACATAGCACATGCTTTCTATCACCTTAGAAGCCATGAACTAATATCATTAAATGCTAAGGTAATAAGACCACTTAGAGACATTCCCTTTATCTCTACTTGTTAATATTTTGGGGAACATTACTTGTGATGTCCCTGTTACTGCCTACGGTTCCTAAGCAACTGAAACAATCGGATCTTTTGATTTAAAAGGCATTGAAAATGAAATAGTTGCCTGTGACCATCATGCCATAGAATAATGAACACCTCGAAAACATGTTAGTACATTATTTGGCAGCAGCCTCTCAAATAACAAGATGCTTATAAGCCAGAACAGATTACAAAGCTAAGACCTTACTACTTGTGATGTCTGTCAGAATGTAGCTTGAGAAGCTGTGATTTCTGTACCAATAAGACCTAAATTTCTCATCAAAGTTTGTTTCTAAAATTCCTAAATAAGTCTGCCTAGTTCCATTATTGATTTTTTGTTTCCCTTTTCCATTTTCAGAAAATGCTATTTAAGTCTTTGGTCCAACTTTTTGTGGGTATAACATAATATTAGTGACTTAGAAAAAATGAAATGAGAGAAAATCGGGGAATTCTTGGGAAAGAATAGATACCTGGGAAAGTAAATATCTCCATTTGACTGTAAACAGTTGTGTCAGAATGTTGGCTTCAGAATTTGAAATGTTCCTGTGGGTTTTTGTAGGACCTGAGGGCACTTGCTTTGCTCCTGTCGGTACACACTCCCAAACAATTAAACCCAGCTCTAATTCCAACTCTGCAAGAGCTTTTAAGCAAATGCAGGACTTGTCTGCAACAAAGAAACTCACTCCAAGAGCAAGAAGCCAAAGAAAGAAAAACTAAAGGTTAGCTTTATGGACTAATATTATTACCTTTGAGGGGGATGTAGAGTACACTTGGGGTAACTAACTTTATGATAGCTGTATGTTCTGTTGAACCTCCTAAATATAAATGCTAAAAACAGAATTTTTGACCTCTCACAAGCACACCCTCCCGTGTGATCTCAATGACTTTCAGAGAAGTTGGTCTTGATGCTTGATTTTCCAGATGATGAAGGGGCAACTCCTGTCAAAAGAAGGCGTGTCAGCAGTGATGAGGAGCACACTGGAGACAGCTGCATCGGCGACATGAAAACAGAGAGCAGGGAGGCCCTGACACCAACCAGCACTTCGGACAATGAGACAAGAGACTCCTCAATTATTGATCCAGGAACTGAGCAAGATCTTCCTTCCCCTGAAAATGGTTCTGTTAAAGAATACCGAATGGACGTTCCATCTTCGTTTTCAGAAGACATGTCAAGTATCAGGTCACAGCAGGCAGAAGAACAGTCCACCAGTTGTAGGTTTGAGGACTGTAAAGAGTTTAAAGACCTTCACTGTTCCAAGGATTCTGCCCTAGCTGAGGAAGAATCCGAGTTCCCCTCTACTTCTATCTCTGCAGTTCTGTCTGATTTAGCTGACTTGAGAAGCTGTGATGGTCAAGCTTTGCCCTCCCAGGACCCTGATGCTGCTTTATCACTCAGTTGTGGCCATTCCAGAGGACTCTTTAGTCACATGCAGCAACACGACATTTTAGATACCCTGTGTAGGACCATTGAATCTACAATCCATGTGGTCACAAGGATATCTGGCAAAGGAAACCAAGCTGCTTCTTGACATTAGATGTAGCATGTCTACTTTTAAGTCCCCTGCCCCCAACCCCATGCTGTTTGTATAAGTTTTGCTTCTTTGTTTTTGTGCTTCAGTTTGTCCAGTGCTCTCTGCTTGAATGGCAAGATAGATTTATAGGCTTAATTCTTGGTCAGGCAGAACTCCAGATGAAAAAACTTGCATCTTCAGTATACTTTCTAAAGGGCAATCAGATAATGGGTATGTTTTATGTAATTAAGAGTTCACTGTAGTGGCTTTCATTTAATATGGCTGTCTGGGAGGAACAGGGTTCCTTGGCCCTGTACGATGTAATTTAAACTTACAGCATTTTTACTGTGTATAATATGGTGTCCTCTGTGCCAGTTTTGTACCTTATAATAGAGGCAGATTGCCTCCGATCGCTGTGGTTCTTATTATCAAAATTAAGTTTACTTGTATACGGAACAACCACAAGAAATTTGATTCTGTAAAGAATCCTCTTTAGCTGTGGCCTGGCAGTATATAAATGGTGCTTTATTTAACAGAATACCTGTGGAGGAAATAAAGCACACTTGATGTAAAAATAATTGTTTTATTTTTATTGACATGACTGATTGCTATTCTGTGCACTTAATTAAACTGATTGTGATGACTTTTCATTTGTTTACATATGTTGCTTCAGTCTTCTCAGGTGAAAATAATGAGAAAACTGGGAATGGGGAAAGCACTTATCCATTATAGTCTATTTCATTAGAAACATCAGTGGCAGTCCACAAAAGTAACAACCTCCTGACTTCTAAATCCTCTCCACCTCAAAGTGTATAGCCATGGCTGGGAGAAAAGTGTGTAACCATGGCTGGGAGAAGCGGAACAGAACACAGCCAACTTGGCCCCAGATCAACATGCTGTTGAATGCAACATGCCACTACTTCATTCTCTAAGAGCTACACACCTTAAAAACCCTAAAGTAAATAAAGGAATAGTATCAGCATGCCATTTATTTGTTTGTCGTCTTGAACTAAAAGTACACCTGAAAGCAAGCTTGCTCTAGGACAAGCTTTAGCTGGGAAAAAAACACTATCTGCACTCAGGGACGCCATCTACTTCCAGAGGAACATCTATGGAAGGTGAGGTTACGACCTAATTTCAGGTTGCTACTTTTAACTCAATGCAGAGTCCAGTTAAAGGTCAAACAATGCTTTACACTCTATATAGGTTCATGGATTTCATCCAGTAGTAAATAAGAGGTTTTCTTTTTTAAGAGGAAGTATAGGTAAACCTGACATTTTCTCTGCTTACAAAAAGTAATACCTTATCAAATCTAACTAATTCAACCAATTAGGGTGGTCAGTTGCAGTAAACCTTTTATTTCTTCAAAATGCTGCTTCTGCCAACAGAATTTCATGTCCTCTTGCTTACAGATAGGAACTCCTTTACAGTCCAAGTGTAATTCCGTTTGCCCTAGGGCAGGCACAAAACTCAGTACAACTGTTGCATAGTGTCCTAGAAGAAAAACAGGAAGGTTATTACTGCAACATGAAAAGAAAAACTTAACCCACACAATACTACTTACTTTTCACAGTGGAAGAAAAATCCTGTTTTGGGACCTTTATACACAAAGAGCACTAATAACATACCTTCTGGCCAGCTCCTACATCTCCACTTCGTGATCTTTTTGTTAGTTAACTGAAAGCAGAGGGGAAATCCTGCCGAAAATGTCTTTTAAAACATCCTACAATACAACATAACATGGTTTCATTAAAACCCATAAGTACTGAAAGACTCCATGAACAATCTATAGTCCCATCTTCCACATCATATGACATTGATCATTCATTGTCTTTACTGCCAAAATGTCTCATAACAGTAGTGACTCCAAGGAAATAAGTCTAGTGATGGTGGGCACAGAGCAGAGGGCTGAAAGCAAGGGTGAGGCAACCTACCTCCTAGTGATTCAGGTGCTAAAAACAACATGGACAGAAAGCAATATTAAAGCATCTTGTTTAATTTTGAGATCACTTGCCAATTCTACATACTCGCCAGTGGTGTTCCCATCAAACATTTGGAATTTCCCTCCCTTTTCAGCTTCTAATACAGCAGGAGATTTAGAAAATGGTTGCACCAACTAACCAAGCAAAACATACAGCAGACATGTTATTCCAGCACACGCTATCACCTTTTGAATCCAAAAGTATAAAATAAAGCAATTACTGTTTTAAAATCCTAAACACGTAAAGTTTTTATAGAAAACAAAAAAACTTTACTCATCCCAGAAGCAGGAAACTAAATGTATCCCCTAAATCTAAGATAGTCCCCAAAATGTCCATCTTTCCCCCTCAAATTATTCAGAAGCTATCCTTAGACATTTCCATCATTACCAACCCACGCCCCTTCAATGAAAAGCATGGCCATGAGAAAAATTTAAAACCAGCTCCTGTTCTTGTGGCATATTTTACCCCAATGTCAGCATTAAGAAGGAGTTATTTACCTCTTTAACAGTAAAGACGCTGCACAGCTGCTCTACGGTCGTGTCAAACAGCTCCAGCATGTGCAGAGCCACAGTGGGAATCCTCACCCAGTTCCACTGGAGATGAGGCCTCGGCCTCGAGAAGAAAAAAAAGTTCCAGGGAATAATTAGCACACCAAGAGAGAAAGCTGCTTGGATTAAAATGTTGGTCTTCATATAACATCAAAATGTCCCAAAGTCCACACCACCCACACCAGACATACAAAAAAGCAGGCTATGAATGAACACCCCAATCCCAGTCAGATAGGCAAATATGGCCCAGAAGACATAAAGATGAGCAGATGAAAGGCAACCGCACTTAAAGCTAGAGGGAATCAATTACACGCAGACAGACGCGCATACACAAGCACAATGTTCCCCAATTCCAAGAACAGGACCTATCTTCCATTCCAAAAGTCAGGAAAGAAAGTTCTTCGGCCGGGCTCGGTGGCTCAGCCCGTAATCCCTCGCTTTGGGAAGCCGAGGTGAGCGGATTGCCTGAGCCCGCGGGTTCGAGACCCGCCTGGGCAACTTGGCGAGACCTCATCTCTACAATAGATTAAAAAAAAGCCGGGCTCGGTGGCTCAGCCTGTAATCCCGCGCCTTTGGGAGGCTGAGGTGAGTGGATTGCCTGAGCCCGCGGGTTTGAGACGCGCCTGGGCAGCGAGACCTCATCTCTACAATAAATCAAAAAATCAGCTGGGTGTGGTAGCGCATGCCTGTAATTCCGGCTACTCGGAAGGCTGAGGCGGAAGGATCGCCGGAGCCCAGCAGGGCGAGGCTGCGGTGGCCGGGAGCGGCCACTGCATTCCAGTCTGGGCGAGAGTGAGACTCCAACTCGAAAAAAAAAAGAAAGTTCTTCTATTGTGGTATGTGAACCTCAAAGTCATCTGGTTTTGTGATTTGTTGTCTGCCAAAGAACTCTTTTTTTTTTTTTGAGTTGGAGTTCTCCCTCCATCACCCAGGATGGAGTGCAGTGGCACTCATGGCCACCCCAGCATCGACCTACTGGGCACTGGCGATCCTTCCGCCTCAGCCTTCTAAGTAGCTGGAACTACAGGCATGTGCTACACACCCGGCTAATTTTTTTAATTTATTGCCCGGGCTGGTCTCGAACCCACACGCTCAGGCAATCGACTCACCTCAGCCTCCCAAAGTGCTGGGATTACAGGCTGAGCCACCGAGCCTGGCCCAAAAAACACTTTTTAGAACATACCTGAATTAAATATTTATCCCACAAAAGGGCCTGTTTATAACATTCTCCCCAAGAATTAAAGTCTCATTATTTCTACAACAAAATGGCAGATCTTAGAAGATTCACAGGGAATCCAAGGTGGATTAATGCTCTCCTCACTAAACAGTTCTCCATCAACAAAAAGCTGTTTGGAGCTCTGAGGCCTTAAGCACTTCCTCTACCCACACTACATGTTGGCCACCAAGGGTCATACCTGCAAGGCATTCTCACTCAGCTTCCTTTTAACAGAAAGTTCCTGGGTTGCCATAGTTTTCGTTGGTAAAATCATTCCTGTTGTAAATTCTACAAAGAAACATGGGAAATGGTTTTGATAAAGACCTTTTTCCTTTTAAGCACAAAGAGTAAGGGAGAAAGCCCAAAACAACATATAATAACATATTTATAACAAGAATTCCTTTAGCATTTTGAGTATTTCAAGACCATTTATTTCATGTTTTTACATAGAAAACTACTGATTTAAATTAACATGAGTTCTACAACAAATGCCTTTTATTTTTTTCAAATGCCTCATTTTATCAAGCTCTTGATAAAAAAGCAAAAATTCCAAACAACTAAGTTTTATATGATTAACAGCTTTATGGCTCTTACCTGTTAGAACAGATACTTTCTCATGGCTTCACCACCCCCTCACAGCTTGTCCTCACAGTAGTCAAGCCTTGTGAGCCAGCCAAATGTGCGTTCTCATGGGAAAAATGGCGACCCCAAACTTACTGATGCCAACACCCAGCCACTCAGGTAACAGCGTCCAAGGATGAGGTGCAGAGACACAGGCACTGCTGGCCATTGTGCCTGGTTGGTAACTTCTCTAATTAAGAAGGAAAAACAATAACCTCACTTCCATGCAGTGTAGAGATTATCTGGGTATATCTCAACTACAAGTGTAATGCCTGCAGTCACTTTCATTCATGCATTCAACAAAGATTTTTTAAGCAGTTACTGAATGCCAGGCATTGTACTAGATGCTGGAGACACAGACAAGAGGAGCAAGACGAACACTGTCCATACCCTCATGGAGCTTACAGTCTAGCAGGGAAGATGGACATTAAGTAATTATACAATCACCCAATTAAATAATTTTCATAGAAAGCTACAATTCTGTAGACAAAATCGTTCAAGCTGTGTACAACACTGATGGTCACTCATTACCGTCTTACCCATGACCAGCTCTCAACTTTCAGACTACGATTTGTTCTGCAGTACAGAGTTGCTTCTGGAGCCTTACACATCAGCCTACCCTGGGAATCCAGACCAGTGCAGAACATAACTTGGGTAGATAGAAAAGGGCCCTCTGGTTCACAAGGGATGCCTTCTTTACCCGTCTTAAGTGCCTTTAGGTAATCTTCAAGGGCCTCCCTTTGGTGGTGCCCGCAATTTTCATAAGATCCTTCAGTATATTCCCATTTCCTTTTTTTTTTTAACTCACATTCACCTACAAATCAGAAAAATACAAACCTAAGAAAAATCCGGTTTGTTGTATTCTTACAACACTGAGCCATATAGATGAGAGAACATATAGATGAAGAAGGGGATGTAAAAGATGTGACAGGTTTTTCACACAGCTAGAGGGGATGTAAATTTTTAATCCAGGGTCTATTGATGGGGCTTGTGGTCAAATCTGGAATCAACTTCAGAGGGGAAACCCTTTAACTCGCATACAAAATTGTGTGTATGTGTATGAATTATATTGCTGATGTGGTCCATGGCTTTTATCAGGGCCTACAAATGCACTGTCCGTATGACTCGCCACATGTGGCTACTGAGAACTTGAAATGTGGCTGGTCTGAATCGAGATGTGCTATGTGAAATAATGCACACAAGACTCCAAAGACTTTTGAAGAAAAAAGAATGTAAACTACTTCATTAATAATTTTTATGTTAACTTCATGCTAAAATATTTTATATACTGGGTTTAATAAAATATATTACCAAAATTAATTTCACCTGTTTCTTTTTTTTTTCCCTTTTAAGAGACAAGGTCTTGTTATATTGTCCAGGCTGGACCCAAACTCCTGAGCTCAGGCAATCCTCCTGCCTCAGCCTCCTGAGTAGCTGGGATTACGGACTTCCACCACTGTGCCTCACTATAACTTTTTAAATATAGTTGCTGCTATGTAGCTATATCTAAATTGCATATGTGGCTTGCATTATATTTATGTGGGACAGCACTTATCTAGAAAATCAAGTTCTCCCAGACCCTGGCCTTGGGCTATGCGTTTTTGGCTGAGAAAAAACTGGGAAAGGCAGAAGAAGAATGAAGAAAGAGAGAAGCAGGAGGAAGAGAGGAGGGGAAGACGGAGAGGGGAAGCACCAGCGGGCTTTGGGGATGCCTCTGTGGTATTCCCAGAAGAAAGAGGGGTATTGATGTGGAACCATTCAGTGTCCCGAGGGTTCAGCTGAGCTAGGCCTGATCCCGAGCCCACGTCTGAATCTAAAGAGTTCATTCTGTAATGCTCCTGAGGGATTAAATCTAAAAAACCAGCGTATGGGAACACTAACTGGGGGAGGTGGAGCAGGGTTCAGAAACGACCTATGGGACAGTGTTCACACTCTGGGGAGTGGGCCACCTGAGACCCAATCCCGCTGCTACACTGTTAATATGTCCACGTAACAAATACACATGTGCACCCCCAAATCTAAAACTTAAAAAACAAACGGTAAAAAAACCAGTGTAACATGCTGCTGAAAAGTTTCTCAGCGAATGAACCTAAATACAGCAAAGTGAAATCCCAGCCCCAGAGTAAGCAACCACAGGTCTCAAGACTCATCCGAGATGGTGGGCCGTAAGACAGGCTGCTCGGCAGGATTCGCTACATCCACCTCTGAAAGCCTTCGCAAATCAAAAAAGATCCTTTGTCAAGTTATCTTGGTTCGGAAGACCATGCTGCTGTACAAACAGTCTCACTCCTCGGAAGCAAGCTTTTGGCTTCCAAAGAGACTAACTGTAAGCCATGCGTGGGCATCACACGGGGCTCTGTCTCCCAAGAGAAACAGGAGGGCCTGGCAAGAGCAACACGCACTAAGCAGTTCATGAAAAGCCGCGAGACATAACCGAGAGCGGTCACAGCTGCGGGCTGAGAAGTCTCACTGTGAGCGGGAAATAGCAAAGATGCAGGGCAAGAGGCCCACATTCACGGCGCCATGCAAGCTGCCCAGACGTGCCCCAGCACACGCACTGCCACACTCACGGGACGACACCCCCGAAGGCTGAGCCAAGCCCTTGCACAGTGAGGCTGCGGAGAGGCAGCACCTGCCCAGGCCCCACACCAGCAGCGTGCGGAGTCCGGGGCGTCGGGGGCTTACTCTCTTCCCTGCACCACTCGGCTTCCTCCCGCCATGCTGCCCCCACAGCTAAGCAGTCCTCCTCAGCAAACACGTCCTCCACCACTCGCCACACGGGAGGCACCCAGTCTCGTCAACAGTTTCCCAAACGCCCAACATTCCATAACAGAAGCCTAAGAAATAATAAAAAGAAAGAAACTGCCAGATACCTCGGTGTCACCTACTTCACTTTCTTCAGAAAGACTGGGTATTTCAATCAATCATTTGTGCTTCATACCAGATTCTTTAATGGTGCCTAAAATGAGCAAAATGGATTCTTCAATGAAAAAGTAACAAAACTTCCCCAACAGAACAGCCTGCCCTTCCCCACAGGGGTCGCCGCTTGACCCTGCTCTGCACCCCATCAGCACCCACTGGAGGGGAGCAGCCAGGGAAGCCGGGTAGGAGCTGGCCAAAAGTTGCACAGTCCGGGGGCAGGCAGTGGCACAGTGGGCTGGCCTGTGACCAGGCTTCTCCCCTTGTCCCACAGTATTTGTTGCCTAGTCAAAGAAGGGCAGAGGACTATGGTGAAGGAAGACGTCACCAAAGGGATGGGAGGAGAGAAAGGGACAATGAGTTCCTATCACAGAGAGAGGAGAAGGGGCTTGGAGAAGCCCTGTATGGACTCTAAGCAGCTGAATTTCTTTCAGGACTAGAGTGTTGCTGCTACCTGTGGGACTCGATGGTGGTTGGCAGCTCAAGGGGTCAGAGCCGGTCCTGGCAGTTTGCCTGCCGGCTGCTGACCAGCACTAAGTAGCTGGGTCTACCCTGCAAAGGAGCTGGTTGTTGCTTTGGTCCAAGGGAGATGGAAGAGACACAAGGCTGGAGGGTTCCTCAGGGCTTTGAGCCCTGTCCTGGGGGAGGGGGCTGAGACCCAGACTCTGCTAAGATTCAGCCAGCAGCAGCCAGCTGGGGTGCAAATTCCCAGGTGAAGGGTCTTGTTCCCAGGCAGGGAGGCACAGAACACTGCCCTGGGTTCGGGGCAGAGGCTCAGGCCGGCTTACTGAACTCACCTCTGACACAAACTCTCCAGAAAGGAGCTGCCTCCTGGGTTGAAGCCCAAAGCTGAACACCACACAACCCTCCAGTGTGGCAGAGAGGGGCTGAAAACAGTTGAAACCATTCCTTTTAAAAATCAACTGATAAGCTCCAGACCTGCTAGACATGGGGCTTGAGAAAACCAAACAGCCAAAGGTTGCTTTCCTGGAAATGCAAAATAGTAATCCATTCACAACCTTACCTCACATCCTCTTTGTGAGGTTACTTGTTTACAACCCCTGCTTGTCATGTGTACCCTGGAGACAACTTGGTTTTTGAAAATCTGGCTTTGCTAAATATCACCTTGTAAACTCCAAAGAAAAATGTATGGCCATACAACCCGACCCCCTCCCTCACCTAAACTAACAGATAAAACCCCTCTCCTCTTGCTCCTGGTTGCTCAGCCTGGAGCACTAGCCCACTGAGTCACGTCGGCGCTAACAAACCACTACTTCCTAAGACAGCCTTGGTGTTCCGCAACATCAGAACCAGATCTCTCCTCTCCTACTCTTTTCCCTGCGTCTCCACATCCTTGGTCATTTCAACAAGTACTTATTGAGCACAAACTGTGTCCTCAGCCAGGAGCTAAGGTGCCACAGGAGAAATTAACCAAAAGACCGAAAAAGTGGAAACCACAAAAACGCCCATCAGCTGATGAACAAATAAAACGTGGTACATCCAGGCAGTGGAATATTAATCAGCTACAAAAAGGAATAAAGGTCCCACATGGATGAACCTTGAAAATACCACAAAGTACAAGAAGCCAGACACCAACACCACAAGGTATAATTCTGTTTATAGAAGATGTCCAGAGAAGCAAACTCACAGAGTCAGTGTACTTGTGCTTGCTGGGGGACTGAGAAAGCAGGAGCTGGGAGTGACTGCTAATGGGCACAGGGTCTCTTTTTTGGGGGGTGATAAAATGTTCGAAAGCTGATTGTGGTGACGGTTGCATGAATCTGTAAATATCATGAAAAACCAATGAGTTGTGCACTTTACTCATTTATTTATTTATTTTTTTGAGTTGGAGTTTCACTCTGTCGCCCAGACTGGAGTGCAGTGGCCGCTCCCGGCCACCACAGCCTCGACCTGCTGGGCTCTGGCGATCCTTCCGTCTCAGCCTTCCGAGTAGCCAGAACTACAGGCGCGCGCTACCACGAGTTGTGCACTTTAAATAGGTGAGTTGTAGAATTTGTAGTTCTATCTCAACAAAGCTAGTTTTTTACAATCCCTGCCTTGATGAATGAGGGGAGGGGAAGGAGCTGGACAATAAACAAAATTTCAGTGATCTTCTACAGTACACCAGGCGAAAGTGCTACAGGGAAAACAAAGCCAAGAAAGGGGAGACAGTACAAGGGAGGGAGCTTCAACTTTACAAGATGGAGAGAGGTGGCTTCTCTCAGGACAAAGGCCTGAGGGAGACAGGTGCTACCTGGGGGAAGAGCGCCCCAGGCAGCAACTCTGCCACTCCTCAAGAAAGGGCTCTGCTGGCAGCCATGAGTTCAAGGCAGCTATGAGCGCTGGAAGAAGAGGAGCATCCTACTCTCAGACCAAGGAGCTCCAAGTAAGGCCAGAGTGCCAGGAACTATTAATGCCAATTTTGGGGCCAATAAGTGCCAGGCCCATAGCTGGAGTCCTCATGAAAGAAAAACAAGGCTGGGTGCAGTGGCTCAAGCCTATATAATGCCAGCATACTGGGAGGCTGAGGTGAGAGGACTGCCTAAGCTTCCAGGTCCGAGACCAGCCTGGGGAACTTGGCGAGACCTCATCTCTACAATAAATCAAGAAAAATGAGCCAAGCACAGTAGTGCATGCCTGCAGTTCCAGCTACTTGGAAGCCTGAGCCCAGCAGGTCGAGGCTGCAGTGGCTGTGAGCGTGCCACTGCCCTCCAGCCTGGGAGACAGAGTGAGACTCTGACTCAAAAAAAAAAAAAAGAAAGAAAAAAAAAAATGAATGACTCAACTCCACCCCAAGGTCACCCCAGCCCTATCAGCACCCTGAGGCCGGTTGCCTTTCCAGCCCAGCTTGATATTCCATTCACAAAAGAAAATCAGCTTTCCCTTATATCTGCTGCAGGAGGCGTCACCTTCCACCTGCTTCACCTTGCTGACTTCACAGCAGTTGGCTTCATTCTCCACCACGACACCCACCAGGAAGGAGCTCCTGAAGCTTCCCCTTGGACCAGCTGGTGGCATCCCACTGTCCTGCCAGATCCAGAAGGATGTAGTCACGAATGAAAGCCCCAGTTGGTACCCACCTGTCCAGCCTGAGTCTTCCCAAGCAGCCTGAAGAGACCTGCCACTCTCCAACTCAGGAGCATGCGTCTCAAACCTGCTTTCCACCAAACACTTTTAATCCTCCTGCTTAGTTTCTTATGATATTATTATCCAGCCAGGTGTGGCGGCTCAAGCCTGTAATTCCAGTACTTTGGGAAGCCAAGGTGAGAGGACTGCCTGAGCTCAGGGGTTTGACACCAGCCTGGGCAACTTGGTGAGACCGTCTCTACAAAAAATCAAAAAATAAGCCGGGCATGATGGTGCGTGCCTGCAGTCCCAGCTACTAGGAAGGTTGAGGTGAAGGATCACCTGAGCCTAGGAGGTTGAGCCTGCCATAAGCCATGCTCATACCACTGCACTCCAGCCTGAAAGAGAGTGAGACAATGACTCAAAAAATTTAGCCATGTTTGGTGGCTCAGCCTGTAATCCCAGCACTTTGGGAGGCCGAGGTGAGTGGACTGCCTAAGCCCGCGGGCCTGAAACCAGGCTGGGCAACTTGGCGAGACCTCGTCTCTACAATAAAATCAAAAATTAGCTGGGCATGGTAGCACGCGCCTGCAGTTCCAGTTACTTAGAAGGCTGAGGCAGAAGGACCGCCTGAGCCCAGCAGGTCGAGGCTACAGTGGCCGTGAGTGTGCTGCCATACTCCAGCATGGGCGACAAGGGTGAGACTCTAACAACAACAAAAAGACATTATTATCCACAGACAATGTAGTATCTTGTCTTAAAAATACTGGTTTATTTCAGGGAGAGCAGGGGTCTAGCCATCTCACCCACTGGAAATGGATGGACAAAGCCTGGGCCATATTAAAAACCAAGCGATAACCACTCATTCACCCAGAGCAACTTCCTAAAAAAAACCAAAAAAAGCCAAGATAATTGAAACATGACAAAACCAACTAGCAAGCGTTTTCCCGTACACATTATCTCATGCAATCTTCTCGAATATTATTTCCATTTTGGGGGAAAGAAACAAGCTGAGAGGAGGCAGTAACATGTCCACAAGGTCAAGGCTTGGAAATCAGATCTCAGCTCCTCCCAGGCCAGGGCTCTTCCAGTCCAGCCAAGTCATGCTCCTCCTGCCCTCACAGGCTGATGGCTTTGTTATGCCCTAGGGACCTGCCTCAGCCTCACCTTCATAGCCTGGAGGTACCACAGCCCTGGGAGCCAAAGAGGCGGGGCAGAGAGCATCCCTTCCAGAAGCTCTGCGGAGGAGACAAGGCAGAGTCACCCCGCCTCCCAGGAGCACAAAAGGATGCGGAACTTGCTAACTCCTAGAAAAGCTGGCTAGCGGGAGGCCCGTGGAGTCAGATGCAAAGTTGAGATCCGAATTCCTGCTCTTCCCGCTACACACCAAAGCCACACACAGACACACACACACCCCACTCCCTTTTAACTCTCAGAAACTTCGAGAGCGTTAGGTGTGGAGGTGGGAAGGGAAGACCCTAAGATCACAGATCGCCAAAGTCACGGTGGAAGGTCAGAAGCCACCCGCGGGGCCCAACGCAACTCTCCAAAAGAGGGAACCGCAGCCTCGAGGGCCGGTGCCCCGCGACCGCCAGTCGCCGGACGACGCGCTCCCCGTCGCAGCCCTTCCGCCGCAGCAGGGAGCGGGGCGGGCGGGGCCCGGCCCCGCGCAGGCCCCACCCGGGCGCCCGGGACGCCCCGCCGCCCGCGAGGCCCCGCTCAACCCCCGGGCACACAGGACGCGGGGGTCCCCGCCACAGCCGGGCTCCTGGGGGGGGCCCGCAAGCCCGCCTCCCCGGCCGCCGCACCAGTGCCGGCTCACGCTGGTGCCGTCCTCCCGTTCCTCCACGAGCCAGCGCGGGTCCCTCGGCCCCACTGGGCCAGGGCCGCGCGGGCGACGCAGGGACGGGGACGAGCCGCGGCGGCCGGGGCTACGGCGCCGGCGTTTCCGGCCTCCGGCCCGGGAGCCGCGCTCGCAGCGCCCAGAACGTGCCAGAAGGCCCCGCCCCGCCGCGGGCGGAGGCGGCCCGGAGGCCGGGGCGGGAGGCGGGTTCCTGATGGGCGGGGCCGGGCCTGGGAGGAGCGAGGGGGGGTGGGCGGGGCCGCGGGGGTGGGGGAAGGGGGCGGGCCCGGAGTCTCAAAGGCAGGGGCGGGAAGGCGGGCCCCGGCAGCCTGCAGAAGGCCGAGGCGACTCTCGAGAGTCGTCGGCATCGTTACCATTGAAATACCTGTAAAACTCGCAAGCAACCCCACATTGTAACAGATTCTCTATCTTTACTGCTTGAGCTGCTTTAAGACTGCTTTAATCTAAAAATGACCCCCTACAAGGCTTTTGAGTATTCAGAGGTTGTACTTTCCCCGTAACTAAGAGCCTACATCCTTGGTGGCCCCCAATATTGGAAACTCCCTAACCGCAAGCTCCGCGTTTATTTGTATACGTTTGCACATTTTGCTGATCAATTTAAATTTTGATTAGAATTAAATTAAAATCAATTTAAATGGTCTTTATCAATCATAAAGACCATTCGTCTTTATGTTCATGCTGTTTATGCAGTAGGCCATGAAACTGACCGTACCTCATGTTTGCATCCCATGCTGTGTAGCCTATTCAGCCGTTTTTGCCTAGAAAACCTTTGTCCCCACGCCATTCGGGCCGAGAGTTGTCGGAGGCATGAGCCCCTCTCGGTCGCCGGCTCTCAATAAAGGACTCATACCCATGATCTGACTCGGTTGGCAACGTCTTTCTCGCTCTCCGGACACAGCACTCTCGCGATGACTCTCTTCAGGGCTAGGAAGCGGGGCGGAAGGGGCGCCGAGAGACGTCCCGCGCTCGTCCTGTGGCCTCCCGGGGCGCCCACTCGACCTTGGACGGACGCGACCTTGGACGCGCAGGGCCGGGGGCGGCCTCGGGGCCGCGCGCGCTCTCGCCAGGCGGTCGGCAAGTGGCGTCTGAAAGTTGGTGCCCCGCGGCTGCGCTCCGGCTGTCCCCTGGTCGCCTCGTCTCTCGCCTTGGCAACGCCTGTCCCTGCCGCACGAGCTACCAAGGCCCGCGTTACTAAGGGAATATTTACATTCTATTCATGTCAACAAAAGAATGGGATTTCAAGTGCGAATTATTGCAGACTGATGCACCTCATTGAGTCTTAGTGATTCTTTTCACGGATTTTCAACTTTTAGCAAAAATTTTGCACCACCTCCTTGGGAAATGTGACTGGGTGTACATGGATAGTTATTTAGCAGAGAAAATGGCTAGGACAGTGGAAGGGTGCATCGTACCTGGCTTTTCCACACTGCTGACTGGCCTTTGCCCGTGGTCTGTGCTCATCCATGAAGTGAACTAAATGAAAACATGTAGTTCAAAGGTTGGAAGGCCGGCCGGGTGCAGTGGCTCACGCCTGTAATCTCAGTGCTTTGGGAGGTCGAGGCGGGAGGATTGCTTGAGCCCAGGAGTTTGAGACCAGCCTGGGCAACTTGAGGAGACCTTGTCTGTACAATAAATAAATAAATAATTAGCCTGGTGGCACCCATCTGTAGTTCCAGCTACTTGGAAGGCTGAGGCAGAAGGAACACCTGATCCCAGCAAGTTGAGGCTGCGGTGGCCGTGAGCGTGCCACTGCACTCCAGCCTGGGCGACAGAGTGAGACTCTGACTCAAAAAAAAAAAAAAAAAAAAAAAAAAATATATATATATATATATATTAGGATAAATTCCAGGCAGTGGTATTGCTGAATCAAAAGGTGCTTACACTTTTAATTTTGACAGAAACTGTCTGATTATCCTCCAGAAAGATTTACCAGCTTATACAGTTGACCCCTGAACAAAGTGGAGGAGGAGAGGATTAGGACACTGACGCCCACACACATTCAGAAATTTTTGTGTAACTTTTGGCTCTCCCAAAACTTAATAGCCTACTGTTGATTGAAATTCTTGTGGATAACATGAACAGTCAAAATGTATTTTGTATGTTATATGTATTATATTTTCTATTCTTACAATAAAGCTAGAGAAAGGAAAATGTTAAGAAAATCATGGCCGGGCTTGATGGCTAAGCCTGTAATCCCAGCACTTTGGGAGGCTAAGGCTAGTGAATTGCCTGAGCCGGCAAGTTGGCGACCAGCCCAGGCATCTTGGCGTGACCTCATCTCTACAACAAATAAAAAAATTAGCCATGCGTGGTAGCATGCACCTGTACTTCTGGCTACTTGGAAGGCTGAGGCGGGAGGATCATCGGAGCCCACTGCACTCCAACCTGGGTGACGGAGACTCCAACTCAGAAGGAAGGAAGGGAGGGAGGGAGGGAGGGAGGGAGGAAGGAAGAAGGAAATTTTAGTTACTATTAACTGGAAGTGGGTCATCATAAAGTTCTTCCTCCTGGTCATTTTCACGTGGAATAAACTGAGGTGGAAGGGTTGGTCTTGCTGTCTTAGGGGTGGCAAGGAGAAGCGGAGGGGATGGCAGGGGCGACAAGAGAGGCAGGCACGCTCTATAACTTTGAAAAAAGTCTGCGCCCAAGTGAGCCTGTGCAGTTCAAGCCCATGTTGTCCAAGGGTCAAGTGCACTTCTATCTCATGTGAATGTTTTCCCTCACCTCTTTATCTCTTTACTAGTATCAGCTATCTTTCTAATATTTGACAGTTTGATAGTTTTTCTAAAATCACATCTTACTGTTTTGAATGCTGAACATCTACAATATTTTGCCATTTATTTTTCTGCCTATACATATTATCTTTGTCAATTTAAAACGAGGTAATTCAGATGTTTCTTATTCTTATGGGTGAAATAAATCCTTGTGTATTATAATGTTCTTAGTCATTTCTAAGAAAAAAAAATAAGGAAATTATCCTTTTGTCATAAAATTTTTTTTTAAAGGCTCTCCCAGCGTAACAATCACCAAAGTCAGCAATGCTGCAGTAGGGGACACTTGGCCCTGTGTTTGGTGGGATGGTGACAACCAGGAGGATGGAACATGGATGGAAGTCAGTTGAGCATAACAGAAGCCAGGCTTCTCGCTATCAGAGAAGGGGGTTACAAATATGGAGAAGGTAAATCTATAATAAGCCCTACTGAATTGAAATTGGAAATACCAGTGTGAGCTCGCGGTTTTTTTATAAGGATAGACAGCTACACAAATGGATATTGTGCTCTACAACTTAACAATATGTGTAAACTTAAAGTTGAATGTTAACTCCTTATCCTTAGAGCTTTCATTTAGCTCTAAAACCAAAACAAATTTACAAATCAAATACAAATACAAAGCACCAAACCAATGCAATTCAAATGAACATTTAGTGCTGAATGCTCTTCTTTTGACTGTCTTGCTGTTTACTGTTGGGATACCACTGGTTTTCTGGAATTCCAAGTACCTATACTGTTCTAGGCACTGATGGTCAATTTTCCCACCATTTTCCTCTACTGGAACGTCTAGAAAATCTTGGTTAGTGCAGTCACCAGGAAACTGGCTTTTGCTTTGACCTGGACAGATCATTTCGGTATTAATTCCTCCTCCATTCTTTTCTCATGAGCTTGTGACAAAGTAACTTTGTTCCGTGAATACAAGTGCAGATGTGAGCAATGAAGCCATGAAATTACATGGAAATACATAGCTATAAATAATTATCTAGGTAAGTCTGAGCTTTCTTAAAGTTTTAAATATTCAGTAGTATTATTCACACAAGTCAAAGTGTGGAAGCAACATTAAGTGTCCATGGACTCTCCTCCACACCAACCTTCAGCTCCAGCCTACTGGCATCCACCAAACTCAACACAGATCCTCACCTCTTTGACTTGACTTGTGTCTTTTTCCCCTCTGCTTTTATTATCGAATCCCTCCATTTGGTTAAGTCCCTTCTCCTCACAGTGGGATGGTTCCAGCCCACAACTACCCGCAGCAGAGGGTGGTCAATACACTCCATTTGATAATGGTCACACATTCTAAATGACTTTACCTGACTGGGCATGGTGGCTCATGCCTGTAATCCCAGCACTTTGGGAGGCTGAAGTGGGAGGATTGCTTGAGCCCAGTCTGGGCAACACAGCAAGACCTCGTCTCTACAAAAAAAATCAAATAATTAGCTGGGTGTGGTGGCACATGCCTGTAGTCCTAGCTACTTGGGAGGCTGAGGTAGAGGGATCACCTGAGCCCAGGAAATCAAAGGTGTGGTGAACCAGGATCATGTGAGACCCTGAAAAATAAATAAATAACTTTATCCCTTATACTCCCAGTCATTTAACAAACATCACTGGAGCATATGCCATCCACATGCTAGCCCCTGAATCAACTGCTACATTTTCTCCTTTTCATCTCTCTCATGGCCCTTTCAGAATTGCATATTGCAGTCATGTGGATGACATCACACCACTCTGTCCTGTCATATTACATATGAACAACCCATTTTAAACTACCAAAACCAAGAATAGTATAATCTCAGGACTTGCCTAAAGAAACAGGATTCTTGTTGGTAGTATTTTTTGGTACCCATGCTAAGAAGCAGTTGTCAGCACAAGAAAGGTTTCAGGACTGAGTTCAACAGGGATTATGTATTTGTAGACCATAGTTATGGAAGTTTCTATGACGATAGTTGTAATGTTAATTGGTCACGAGTGCCCGTGATCAGAGCATCCAGAACAGGTGCTGTTCCAAGAGTCCTCCTTGAGTATGAGCTACCTGTCAGACATCTGCACAAACGCAAATAACTTTATTCACATGTTAGAACAGTGTTTAAGTAGACAGAGTTTTAAGGACACTTAATACCATCAATTTTTTGATCTCAGATTTGAGTTTTTAAAAAACTATAAACAAGTTGAGTATTTTACTTCTAGAATTCCGCATGTGGTCCACTTCTTTCTGCACAGAGGTAAAATACTCGTTGTATTTCCCCATTATTTTGCTGTTTCAGCATGATTTTGTACTCTTAGTCATTTCCGTGTTAGTCGAAGTTTACATTTGCTTTCACTCCTAGCCTTTTTGGGCTTCATTTTCTCTCTTTGTGTTCTCGAGCATAGCTTCGAGGTTTAGGGTCATCATTCCCAAGATCCACAATGATCACCTCTTTAGAAAACGTCACTCCTTTCAAAGGTCTTTTTTGGCTTTCAGTAACTGAATGAGTTCTAGTGACAGGTATGGTTGTTTTCTGCAAATCATCATCCTGCTAGAGAATGGGAGAAACAGTATAAATGATCAATTTATGAACATAACAAGCTTTGGTTTTAAAATGACAGGCTATAGGTATATTGTTAACAAGAAACAGAAAAATCATTTCTTTTTTTGTTTTTTTTTAGTTGGAGTCTCGCTCTGTCACCCAGGTTGGAGTGCAGTGGCATGCTCATGCCCACCACAGTCTCGACCTGCTGGGCTCAGGCGATCCTTCCACCTCAGCTTTCCAAGTAGCTGGAACTACAGGCATTCACCACCACAACTGGCTAATTTTTAAAATTTATTGTAGAGATGAGGTCTCACCAAGTTTCCCAGGCTGATCTTAAACCCGTGGGATCAGGCAGTCCTCTCACCTCGGCATCCCAAAGTGAGCCACTGTACCCAGCCAGAAAAATCATGTCTAAATAATATAGGAAGGCATGACCACATTTTCGTGTTTCTATGGTTATAAAAGCATCCACTGACATGTTCAAATAGTATTTGGTGACACGTGTTATTCTTTCTATAAAGTGGTCAGATCCAAGAGCCACAGCGCTATTATTCCGTCATAGACTGGGCATGGTCATGGTGAGGGAGGACATGTGGGTTGTCCTTACTAGAGAGTTCCAGACTCAAGAAGGCCCCAGCCTTGCCACATGCTGTTGCAGAAAGGGCCCAGAGCTAGTGCAGGACACATGGTCTGGTCCTGAGCTCGGCCACAGTGGAGAGAGAAAAAACTCGTCTCATTTTTTCACCAGTAACAGGACAGGGTTGAATCCCTAAGTGATCTCTCAACAGTTCTAAGACCTAAGGATTTTGAGAAAAAAACAAACTGAAGGAGAATAATTAAGAAAAACATAGACTGGGCACAGTGGCTCAGCCTATAATCACAGCACTTTGGGAGGCCGAGGCAAGAGGATTGCCTAAGCCTGGGGGTTCGAGACCAGCCTGGGCAAGTTGGCGAGACCTTGTCTCTACAATAAATCACAAAAACTAGTCGGGCATGGTGGTGTGCATGTGTAGTTCCAGTTACTTAAAAGGCTAAGGTGGAAGGATCGCCTAAGCCCAGCAGGTCAAGGCTGCAGTGGCCATGAGCGTGCCACTGTACGCCTGCCTGGGTGACAAGAGTGAGACTCCAACTCAAAAAAAAAAAAGAAAAATAAAAAACATAAATGCAAGAATAAAGAATGAGCAGGTTTCTAGGCTTGGCTTATGTAATGGGTTTAATAACATGAAACAATAGGCCAAAAGAATGGCTTAAATGATTGTAGACATTGGACTCATTCAAGTTACAGACAACTCCATCCCTTATTATACCGCACTGAGTAATTTTCCTCCCTTTCAATCAAACGTAAATTCTAAACTGTCCCTTGAAAGTAGAACAACATATCACCTCTTGGCCAGCTTCTTCAGCGTTCTCAGGCTCTTGACTCTCTTTTGTTTTGTTCTCTTCTTCTTCCTCTGTGTCCTCTGTGTTTCCTAAAGATGTGGCCAACACTTCCTTACTCTGTCTCTGGACAAGAATGCCAGGCCTCATGGGTGGATTCAAGTTGATGATTTGCATTAGAACCCTGGAAAAATCAGTAACCAGAGTTCTAAAAGTGACTGTTATCACATACAGAATGGCTATCTGCGCCATCCTAAGATAGACTTACTTTTCACGGTCTCCCGAATTGTTTGTCTCCGCTTTCGTAGGTTCACAGCCTCCAACTCTGTCAGCATCTATACAAGCAACTTTTTCTGTCTCTGTATCATTCTTGCCTTGGAAACTGGAAACAAACAAGCACAAGATTGAGAAAAGGAACAATGGCCCTCATTTTAAGGCCTGACATCGAAATTTCACTTTTAAATAGGAAATTAGCATTACTAAACTCTGAAATGGAAAAAGTAGATAGCTATGGCAGTATGACTTGTTCTATTTTAAAATTTGCTTTATATTGCTTCTAGATATATTTGCTCGTGACTTGAAATCTGATCCCAATTAACCAGCATGGATTTATACCATTTATATAAAAAAACCACCAACAAAAGGAGGATCAAAATGAAGCAAATGAGAAGGATGATGAAGAAAGTGATTGCTGTGGCTTCAAAGCTCATAGGTTTAGCTAGAAGACTCGTCCACAGATTGTCCAATCACAGATTGTCCAAATATCCCTTTCCAGCTCAGTTTGAATGTAGTTCTCTTGTTCTTCAAGTTTTCTAGAAACAGAAGAACAAAAGGCTGTTTTCATTGTTTTCTTGTGATCGGTTCCGCTTCATAAAAGGTGTAGAACAAGCTCTGCTGAACTCAGTGGTGTTGACTCACACTGGCTAATTTCTCTGCATTGATGTGGTGGGGGCTGGGGTGGCCCGAGGGGAGACTGAGCTGGGGCACGTGTGACCACTCAGCTCATCTCCCCTCACCCCAAAAACAACCAGAATCCAGAGGCGAGAGGAGTTGGAGCAGCTGGAGCTGAGCCCAGCTCCCCGTTCTTCTCTCTTCAGTGACATCATAGAGTCATGGAGCCCTGAAGGTAGAGACCAGAGCCCCAACCAGACTTTTTCTTGGGAGATGGAAATATTTATATTGATTTAATGGTAGTTACACAGGTATGGGCAGTCCCCAACTTAACCATGGTTCTACTTAGGATTTTTACAATGGTGTGAAAGCAATGCACAGTTGGTAGAAATTGTGCTTCAAATTTTGAACTTTGACCTTTTCCCAGGCTAGTGATACTCTGTACAATACTCTCTTGTGATGTTTGGCAGTGAACTGCATCTCCCAATCAGTCATGTGACCAAGAGGGTAAACAAATGATAGTGTACTCTGCAGTGTATTGTATTCAGTACATTCCATGAGATATTCAGCACTTTGTTATAAGATAGGCTTTGTTTTAGATAATTTTGCCCAACTGTAGGCTAATGTGAGTATTCTGGGTACTTTTTTTTTTGGAGTTGGAGTCTCACTTCCTTGTCCAGGCTGGAGTGCAGTGGGACACCATCACAGTTGACCTGCTGGATTCCGGCGATCCTTCCACCTCAGCCTTCCAAGTAGCCGAAACTACAGACGCACACTACCACACCCAGCTAAGTTTTTATTTATTGTAGAGATGAGGTCTCGCCAAGTTGCCTGGACTGGTCTCAAACCCATGGGCTCAGGCAAGCCACTCGCCTTGGCCTCCCAAAGTGCTAGGATTACAGGCTGAGCACTTTTAAGGTAAGCTAAGCTATTATGTTCAGTAGGTTAGGTGTATTAAGTGCATTTACAACTTACAATAGGTTTATCAGGATGTAACTCCATCGTAAGTCGAGAAGCATCTATGTATATAGTCATGTGCTGTATTAAGATGTTTATGTTAACTGTAACCCTCATATACACTGGTGATCCCATAAGATTATAAGACCCTATTTTTTTTTTTTTTTTTGAGTCTCACTCAGTCACCCAGGCTGGAGTGCGGTGGCCGGGAGCCTCGACCTGCTGGGCTCCGGTGATCCTTCCGCCTCAGCCTTCCGAGTACCTGGAATTACAGGCGCGCTACCACGCCTGGCTGATTTTTTGATTTATTGTAGAGATGAGGTCTCACTGCCCAGATGGGTCTCGAACCCACGGGCTCAGGCGATCCACTCACCTCAGCCTCCCAAAGGCACGGGATTACAGGCTGAGCCACCAAGCCTGGCATAATACCCTATTTTTACTATACCCTTTCTATGGAGATAAACAAATACCACTGTGTTACAATTGCCTACTATTCAGCACAGTAACATGCTGTACAGGTTTGTAATCTAGGAGTAATATGCTACATTATGTAGCCCAGGTGTGTAGTAGGTTATACCATCTAGACTTGGGTAAGTACACTCTTTGATGCTTGCACAAAAACAACATTACCTGATGAAGCGTTTCTCAGGACATAACCCTGTCGTTAAGTAATAAGTTACTGTACATATGTAAAAACCCAACAAACTGTGTATCTAGATTAGGGTACATCATGCCCTCTATTGTGTGGACATTATACCTGAATAAAAAGGAAAAAAAGGGTCCCATCTCCATTCTTAAATTTGAGTGTGATGGGAAGAGTGCTGCTGGACTAGAATGCAGTGCTGTAATTTGGTCCTGTCTCCAAGACTGTTTGCCATACACTTTCTGAGACCAGAGACAAGCAAACTATAGTAGCAATACATGAAGGTTGCAATGCTGCATACATCATAAGGGCTTCACTGAATGTGGCTTGGGGATTAATATCTTAAACCTATATTGATAGTAAGTATAATTCTGAAAAGTGCAGGGTTATACAACTTTGGTTTCTAAATCACATTTTAAATACACTGGACTATTAGGTGTGTGAGATCATGGGATTTTACTCAGAGATGAGTCTTTAGGGCCTGAGACAGTATGCCTGGTATACAAATGTTTGCTCAAAAATTATTTACAGTGGAACATTACTACTAATTCTCCAGCAAAAGGATTTTAAAAGTACTATGAACAATCATATGCAAAAAATTGGATGACCCAGATGAAATAGAAAAAATGAAAGACTAAATCTAAAAGACTAAATCATAAATAAATAGAAATATGAATAGACCTATAATGAGATTGACTCATAATAAAAAAACCCTCCAATAACAACAAAAAACCTCTGTACCAAATGGTTTCAATGGAAAATTCTACCAAACAATTCTACCAAACAAATTATTTAAAGAAGAACATAAATCTTTCTCAAACTCTTCCCAAAAAGTGAAGAGGGAACACTTCCTAATCATCTGTGAGACTGGAATTACTCTGACACTAAATCCACTACGAGAAAAGAAAACTAAAGGTCAATATCCTTTATGAATATTAATGCAAAACCCTTAACAAAGTACTACCAAACCAAATTCAGCAGCATATTAAAAGGATGACAGGCCAGGCATGGGGGTTCACGCCTGTAATCTCTCCCACTTTGGGAGGCCCAGGTGAGAGGACTGCCTAAGCCCAGGAGTTAGAGACCAGCCTGGGGAACATGGCGAGACATCATCGCTACAAAAAATTAAAAAAAAAATTAGTTGGACATGGTGGTGCATGCCTGTCATCCCAGCTACTTGGAAGGCTGAGGCAGAAGGATCATCTGAGCCCTGCAGCGTGAGGTTGTGGTGGACGTGAGTGTGCCACTACACTCCATCCTGGGTAACAGAACGAAACTCTGACTCAACAACAACAACAAAAAAGTTTTTTTCGGTGTCAGTCAGTTGTGTTTTATTCATGGAGGCTCAGGCCTTGACCGCGTACTTCCGCAGTGGGTACAGCTGCTCCTTCCGCTGCTGCTTCTTGGTCTTCAGGTTCTCCTCGTGCTTGTTGAGCTGGGGGTGCATGGCATGCATTTTCTTAGGCTGCAGATTCAGGGGCTTATACTTCTTGCCCTTGTAGAACTTCCTGTGGTTTTCTTTCTGAGTCTGGTTAATAACTTGAGGACATGAACAATGGATTTGCAGACGACTTGGATCTTGGAGAGCTTGGATGCCGTGCAGCCTGTCACTTTGGCGACCCGCAGCTGAGACAGCTCCACCTTCAGGTCGTCCAGCTGTTTCAGCAGCTCCTCCTTCTTGCCATGAAGGTCTCGGGTCTTAATCTTGGCCATTGCTGCATAAGCCACCACTGCCGCAGCTGCCTGCTCCGAGGAAAAGAGCAACAAAAAAATTTTTTTAAGGGGATTACACACCATGACCAAGTGGAACTTGTTCCTAGAATGCAAGGATGGTTTAACAAACAAAAATCAACCAATGTAATATTTCAAATTAACAGACTGAAGGTTAAAAAAAAAAGCACGCACACACAGTCGTCTCAATTGATGCAGAAAAAGCATTTGACAAAATTTAACATCCTTTAATGATAAAACCACTCAACAAGTGAGGAACAGAAGTAAACTACCTCAACATAATAAAGGTCATATATGAAAATCCTACAACTAACGTCATACTTAGCAGTGAGAAAATGTTTGCAAATCACATATCTGATAATGGATTGATATCAAGAATATATAAAGAACTTCTATAACTCAACAATAACAAATCTAATTTTAAAATAGGCAAAGGATTTTAAGACATTTCTCCAAAGAAGATGCACAAGTGACCAATAAGCACATGAAAGAAATGCTCAGTATGACTAATTAGGGAAGAACACATCAAAACTGCAATGTGACACCACTTCATATTCATTAGTAGGGTTATTACCAAAATAAAAAATAAAAAGGGGAGGGAGAAAAAACAAGTGTTGGTGAGGATGTGGAGAAATTGGAACTCCTGTGCATTGCTGATGGTATTGTAAATGATGAAGTCACTGTGGAAAACAGTATGGCAGTTCCTCAAAAAATTAAATATGAAATTACCATATGATGTAGCAATTCCACTTCTGGGTATATATGCAAAAGAACTGAAAGCAGGAACCTGAACAGATATTTGTACACCTATGTTCATGGCAGAATTATTCACCATAGCCAAAAGGTAGAAAAACCAAATGTCCATCAAAGAATGAATAGATAAAATGTGATATAGGGACAATGGAATACTACTCAGCCTTAAAAAGGAATGATATTCTGATACCTGTTACAACATGGATGAACTTTGAAGGCATTATGCTAAGCCAGACACAATAGGAGACATATATGATTCCACTTATACAAGGTAAAAGTACCTGGAAAGTACCTGGAATAGTCAAATTCACAGACATAAAAAGTAGAATCATGGTTACCACGTGCTGGAGGGAGGGATTAATACAGAGTTAGTGTTTAATGGCTGTAGAGTTTCAATTTAGAATTATGAAAACGTTTGTTCTGGAGATGGATAGTGGTGAAGGTTATGAAATAATGTGAATGTATGTAATACCACTGAACTACACACTTAAAAATGGCCAAAATGGCAAATTTTATTGTATGTATATTTTATCATAATTTTTAAAAATTATTTGTGGAAAAAAGGAAAGAGAATTCACCAGCAGAGTGGCCAGATATGTGGCAGAATGGCAGACTCTGGAAGAATAAAACCACCAGCACATGGAGATCATCTTCCAATCTCCATTCATTTGTTCAATGTGTTTCCCCACTGTGAATGTTTTACCCTTACCTCAGCCCTGCACCTGTCCGTACCTCTAAATCCTTCAAGACTTGGTTCTTGGACTCCCTTCCATGATACCATCACCATCCACGGGGCTTTTTTACCATCTTGCTTTCTCTGAGCTCTCACTTGAAGAAAACACCTATCACCTACCTGCATCCCTAGCCCTTGCCCTGTCCAGCCCCAGTCCCAGGCACGCTGGGAAGTGGCAGGGTCTTTTATATTCTTTGTAATTTCTTACCCCCACTCCATTTATTCCTTTTCATCAGGGTTCCAGAACCCAGAATTTTTATTTCCTCCTTTTATCAAAACCTGTTTTCTAATTCTTCACAGTAAGAATGCCTGATAGCAACTCTCAGGGATATTTTTGTATCTTAATGTGGGCTTAAGGTAAAAGCAAGACAGAGTAGATTTTTCAGCACCAGTCAGCAGATAGAGAGCTCTCTTTGGGGCAAAGTGAGCTTTTCTGTGGTCCTGGCCTCTGCCATGTTGGGGTCAGACCATGACTCTTCCTACGATGAGGAGTTCTGTCCTACCTCTCACTTCTTGCTTTCAGCTTCTTTGCTATGGTGGCCTGGTGATAGAGTCTGCAGCAACTTCTGCTCCAGATGGGCCCCGGGGGTGTGTGAATCCCCAACCTCCTCCCCAAGGCCTTGATCCAGGTGATGTCAAAATCCTCTGGCAAAAACACGGCCCACGAATTACAGGATGAGGTGAGGACTTTCAGAGGACTCAATTACAGCCGCCTGAATTGGAAACCAGAGGTGGACATAGGATAGTCCACAGTTCAAGGGTCAGTATGTGATATAAATCAACTCAATTGGTCTCAGTGTCAAGACAGTGCAGGAACTACCAGCATGGAAGAAAGCAGGGCTGAGAATACAAGGAGGGACAAAGTAAAATGGCTCTGCTTGGTCTAGCCATGCCTGAAGCCTTGGCTCACAGTGTGGAAGCTGAACTTTCAGAGCCAGTGCCTCTCCTTCTTGGCCTAAGCTGGGTTTGAGTGGGGTTATGGAACTTGAACCCAAGATTCCTGACCAACACAGTGCTGCAACCATCACACTGCCTCCCTTTCTGAGCCCTGACACAGGAGACATAAGACCTGTCCACCATTTCCTCAGCCTCCAGGGGAGATGAAATGAAATGGCTTCCTATTCTCTCCCATTAAATTATTGCTGACCTTTTCCCTACCTTGGCTAGTGGGGCTGTTTAGAGATCTTACTTCAGTTTTTAGAAGGTTAAGTGGAAGTTACCAAAACTCATCAACAATGAGCTGTGATATTTAACAGGGCACTTGGACTGAAATTTTTTTTCCTTCTACTTTAATGGCCAAAATCTGTCAGTTTTTACTAGGGAAGAAAGTAAGAAAATGATATCGAACACATGATAAATGGCTGATATTTCAGTTCAATTTCCACAGAAGAGAAAGGTGGCTTAGTTGAAAAGCCTTTTATGATGAACAGTTAACCTTTTCATGAAGAAGGCATATAAAAACCCCAGACAGTTTACAACTTGACACGGTTTTAGGCAATCTGTTCTTCAGCCTATTGTTTCTCAGGGACTGAGTGACACTGAGCTATACAATAGGAAACACTGCCTTTGCCCTGGATGCTGTCACCAGACTGCCCTTCTCCCAGTGAGGAAAGGGGCACTGATGCCCAAATTCACAGTTCGGCAGAAGGGCTGCAACATCAATGCAAAAGCTTTGGCAAACCCTTACATCTACTCACTATTCATCTAGAATTGGAACGTCTTTGAAACAGAGCACTATATGACGTTACAGCCACTCAGACTTGGGTAGATACATTTCTGGTTTCAACTACACTAGTCACAGCACCCATGCACACACCCAGCTTGGGCACATTTTAAAGTTCCTCGGTCCAGTGCTCTGCTCCAGTCTTCACGAGAACAGAAGGCAGAACTGAGGATTCACCCACTACTGAGTCATCATCCCAACAGCCACCTTTCACCCTTCTGGTTTGTGGAGGGCATGTCTGGGCACAGAAGAATGGTCTTACATGGGTTTGGGCATCTTCTTCCTTGACCCTCTACTACATGGTTGATAATCAGATTCCAAAGCTTTGAGAAACGGACCAGTCTCTGTTTCTACCTTCCTGAGATGTCTGAGAAATGCACTAAAGCTGACCCAGTTCATTTGTCCGGGAGACTCCCCAACCTTGTGATCTAACCCAGGAAATGGGCAATGGGGCATTCCAGCCCAACTCTAAGGAGCAAGTTTCCCCAGAGTTTGTACAGGCTGAGCCCTTTGCACGTTGCCTGGTTCTCAAGTCCCCGTCTCATCTCCCATCCCTGTAACAACTCATCCCACATCAAGCAGAGGAACCATTATCAAGGGGCAGATGGGAAGCATGCCTTGGGGTTTTATTTTGGAGGCTAGAGCATCAGAGGTGGAGCACAGGGTCTCTGCCTGGGCATGCTGCTGCTAGAGGTGAGGCCAGGCCCACCCCGCTGTCCACTCAACCTCAACAAGTTGGTGCAGTGGGGTTTGCTTGCTCTTTCCTTTTTTGTTTTTTTTTTGGGGTTGGAGTCTCACTCCGTCGCCCAGACTGGAGTGCAGTGGCCGCTCCCAGCCACCGCAGCCTCGACCTGCTGGGCTCCGGCGATCCTTTCGCCTCAGCCTTCCAAGTAGCTGGAACTACAGGCGCTCGCTACCACGCCTGGCTCATTTTGATTTATTGTAGAGATGAGGTCTTGCCAAGTTGCCCAGGCGGGTCTCGAACCCGCGGGCTCAGGCAGTCCACTCACCTCGGCCTCCCAAAGTGCAGGATTACAGGCTGAGCCACCGAGCCCGGCCTTCGATCTTTCCTTTTTAATCATTATGTTCAGTCTACTAAATTTTTGCTTTTATTTCCTTCTAAACATAATTTCTAATCACATGCACTGCTATGGTTTTATATATCTTGTTTTAACCTATTTTAGTTTTTATTTGTTCTCCTCAACCCTCTACTCACAGACTTTGGCCTGAATATTTTCTGAAAAGCGTATTAGGAATTATCTAGTGTAGGCTTCTTTATCTCAGGGGAAGGAGCAGTGTTTTTTTTCCAAATCCATGGAGGACTAACACTGTAGTAAATTAAAGGGATCATATGCGTAGATGCACCGCAATGTAAAATTATTATTATAAAAAGATTCTAGGTATTTACTCTCAACTTCTGATACTTGGTTACCTGTGAAGAAACCAGACACTAACAACTCCCGACCTGTCCAGGACCTGCGGGCCATCAACCAAGCCACAACAACCATTCATCCAGTGGTCCCTAACCCTTACACCCTCCTAGGCCTCACACCTACAGTGGCCCAGTGGTTCACCTGTCTGGTTCTGAAAGATGCCTTCTTTTACACTCACCTGGCACCTATAAGTCAGCCCATGTTTGCCTTTGAATGGGAAGACCCCGCCACCGGCTGGGAGGAACAATTAACTTGGACCTGGTTGCCCCAGGTGTTCAAAAACTCCCCCACAATATTTAGAGAGGCCCTGGCAGAGGATCTGGCACATTTCCAAAGTCTGGAAGTCAAACGTACACTCCTGCAATATGTGGGTGATCTGCTCCTGGCAAGCACAACCTTAGAAGACTGCACTAAGGAAACAAAGACTCTACTAGACTTGCTCCAGAGAACTAGATACAGGGTGACCCTTAAAAAGGCCCAGATTTCGGGTCCTCTCCCACTGAGGGAGCTTTTCTGTCCTCTTAATAAATCCTGCTTTCAAAAAAAAAAAAAGCCCTGATTTGCCAGAAAGAGGTCAAGTACTTGGGGCTTCAAATCTCAAAATGGCATCCCAGCAAAGACTATCAATACTTATTAGTCATTATATGCACATATTCAGGCTGGGTTAAGACATACCTCACCAGAACTGAAAAAAGCCAGAGAAATAACAAGGGTCCTACTGATTGAAATCTTACTTAAGTATGAGATGCCTATGTCAATCAGATCAGATAATGCTTTTGTGGCCGAAATTACACAAGGACTAGCAAGGGCCCTACAGATCAAATGGAATTTGCACAAAGCTTATTGACCTCAGAGTTCAGGGAAAATTGAGTGCATGAACCGAGCCCTAAAGCAAGCCTTAAGTAAGTTTTGTCAGGAAACTCAACTACCGTGGACCTCTGTACTGCCAATGGCTCTCCTCCGGGTGAGATGCTCTCCTGGGGCAGGAATCGAGCTCTTCCCCTATGAAATCCTGTTCGGCAGACCTCCTGCCTTTGTAAAGGGCCCCGGAGACAGAAAGAAATGGGAAATTTATTTATTTATCTGTTTATTTTAACTTTTAATTTTTTATTTTAAAGATGTGGGCTACAATTCAGGGTTAGGTATACAAATATTCATTATGCAGGTGCCCTTGTTGACGAGGTGTGCCCCCTCTTCCCCAGGCAAACTCCCACTGCTGCCAATCCTGCTGCCCTCATCCCTCCCAGCAGTTTCCTGCTACTGCCAATCCTTTCCTTATAGTATTATGATGATTGTTCAAGGTCCGCTTGAGAGTGAGACCATGTGATACTCAGTTCTTTGTTTCTGTGAAAGGTCACTCAGTATTATAGACTCCTCTAAGTCTATCCAGGTGAAGACTGGAAGTTCATAATTTTGTTCTTCTTTGTGGCTGCATAATATTTCATTGTGTACATGTACCACATTGTTTTTATACTGTCCTCTTTTGATGGGCAGCATGGTTGGTTCCATGTTCTTGCTATTGTGAAAAATGCTGCGATAAGCATACAGGTGCAGGTATCTTTTTTATAGAGTGATTTGAGTTCTTCTGGATGTATTTCTAGTAGGGGGGTTGTGGGGTTGTATGGATGGTCGATTTTTAGATCTCTTAGGAATTGCCACACTGTTTTCCACAGGGGCTGTACTAGTTTACACTCCCACCAATAGTGTAGAAGTGTTCCCTTTTCGCCGCATCCTCTCCAGCATGTTGTTTTTTAAGTTATTGATGATAGCCATCCTGACTGGAGTTAGGTGGTATTGAAATAGGGACCGAGCGCTTAATTCACAGATGCCAACACCAAAAGTACAAGTTATAAAAAGGAGAGGTTTTTATTAGCCAAGAGCTGGGCCGGCGGCCACTTGCCTGCTGGACATAACAATCCCACAGCAAGAGGCATCCATTGGCTATAGGGGCTTGCTTAAATGGGGGAGAACCACATTGGGACTTTCCAAGTGGGCCAAACCACAACATCCTGGAGGCCTAGGTACCTTTCCAGCAATGCTAGCGGGGTTCACAGAAGCGAAAAAAAGTTGTTAAACAGTTTAACCTAGCCAGCAGGTGCTATTGCCCATTTCCAGGAAGGGACCTTTTTAACTGTGCAAAGGCTGAGTTTATGCTTAGCCTAATTTTTGACATTGTAGAAGTCTTTTTAAGTCCCCTTCCACATTCCCCCCTTTCAGTTGTTCCTGGAGTCAAATCATTGACTTTTTATATAGGGGATTATATTGAGTTCTGAGGACCATTAATTTACTGATGACACACTATTTTTAACGTAACTAAGGAGGCTTATGTACGGGTCTCGGTTTTTCCAAGGAGCAATAGTTTCGCACCCCATGCAGCGCAGTGGTATTGTCCTGCTTTGTGGAAATGGGCCGGTCCCGATGCCAGGCAAGTCTAAAAACCAACAGATTTAAGTTCTTTTTTATAAGCTAAGGCACCGCATTTGTCAGTGTGTGTGCCCCCAAGGGTTAGACCTGGCCATAATTTACAATGGTTAAAATTAAAGACAGGCTGCCTGCTTTCTCTGTAGGTGGCAATTGTGGTCCCAGTGACGGTATTTCTCAGTTCCCAGGAATAGTTCCCTGGAGTATAGAGATTACGCGGGTTAGGCCAATAGGCCTCAAGTTGGGGAAAGTATGCAAGGAATATGATTAATATACCGGGCCCACAAAAGTCTTATCTTTAGAGGATCTTCACCAGTAGCTGGTTTGACGACTTTCCGTGTTTCCGGGGGCGCGGTGGTGGCTGCCTTTACTTGTGAATGATGAATCCAGGGGCGGACACCACTGACTTTGACAGCCGTAGGAGTAGTAAGGATTACTATGTGGGGCCCTTTCCACCTTGGGGTGAGAGTCTCAGCTTTGTGCCATTTTATCCAGACCTGGTCACTGGGTTGGAATGGGTGTTGCTGTTCAGGAACTGGTTTCTGGAAGGTTGCCTGCACAGTCTCAGTGACAGCTTGCTGAACTCTTTGAAGAGCCTGCAATGACTGAAGCAAATTATGGTTAGACAGTTCTAGTGCTTTTTCCAGTCCAATTTTTGGAAGCAATGGCAGGGGCTGTCCAAACAATTTCAAAGGGGGTTAGACCTTTGATGTAGGGGGTACACCTGGCCCTTAAGAGTGTTAGGAGTGTTACCTAACCTTTACCAGTCTCCAGGGTTAATTTGGTTAAGTTCTCTTTTAAGCATCCAATTTATTCTTTCTACCTGTCCTGAGCTCTGGGGATGATAAGCACAATGTAAGTTCCAATTTATCCCCAAAGTTTTTGCAATACTTTCAGTAAGTTTAGAAATAAATGCTGGGCCATTGTCTGAGCCTATTGAGATAGATAGACCATATCTTGGTATGATGTCATTTAAGAGTTTTTTTTACTGTTACAGAAGCAGTTTCAGTTTTTGTAGGAAATGCCTCGACCCATCCCAAGAAGGTGTCTACCAAGACCAATAGGTATTTATATCCATATTGCCCAGGTTTGACTTCTGTAAAGTCTAATTCCCAATGTCTCCTGGGGGTTAGTCTCCTATCTTGGAACCCTTGGGTGGATACACTGACCTTAGCATTATTAGTCTGCTGGCATGACACGCAGCCTTGAATGAGCTCCTGGGCGAACTGGTCCAGATGAGGGAGATAGAATTCTTTTCTCACAAGTTCGGTTAGTTTTGTCCTTTCCAATTGAGTACCTTCTTGGAGCTGCCTTAGGATTTGTTGTCCCAGGATTCGAGGGAGGAAGGTTCTGCCATCCTGAAGTTGAAGCCAGGTTTGAGGTTGTCTGCAATTTTTGTGCAGCGAGGAGGTCCTCTTCTGTACATTTTGGTGGCTCGCATAGAACCAGAGGAGGCAGCGCTAGCAGGCAGGTGGTTCTGCGGTAAGAAGCTTCTCTGGCTGCTTGATCTGCTTTTCTATTTTCTATTGCCTCTTTTGAGTTTCCTTTTTGGTGGCCTGGGCAATGGATGATGGCAACTTATTTGGGGGCCCATACTGCTGCCAGGAGGTCTAAGACCTCCGTTTTATTTTGTATAGTTTTCCCCTCTGCGGTGAGCAATCCCCACTCCCTGTAAATTGTCCCATGAACGTATGCAGTTGCAAACACATACCTGCTGTCAGTGTAGATGTTGACAACTTTTCCTTTACCTGCTTTTAGGGCCTTGGTTAGGGCAATCAGTTCTGCTTTTTGGGCCGATGTTCCTTGCAAAGAGGCTCAGCCCAAATAGTTCCCTGTAGAGTGACTACTGCTGCCCCTGCATACCTTACCCTACTCTGGATGAAACTGCTGCCATGCGAGAAAAGCGTTAGGTTGGGGTTCTCGGGACATCGGTTAGGTCCAGTGCAGCTTCTGGAACTCAGTTGTTTTATAACAACAATGTGGCAGCCCCGTGGGACTTTCTTCCAGTAGTAAAGTTGCGGGGTTCAAGCTGGGGGTATGCTGGAACTTGATGTGGGGTTGATCTAAAAGCAGTGCTTGATAATGAGCTATTCAGGCATTTGACATCCATTTGTCAGGGGCCCCTCGGAGTAAAGACTCCACTGCATGCATGGCCGTGACAGTCAGATTCTGCCCCAATGTTAATTTGTCTGAGTCCTTTACTAACATGGCAATGGCTGCTATAACCCGCAGGTAGGGTGGCCAGCCCGAGGCTACCGGGTTCAGTTTTTTTGACAGGGAGGCAACTGGCCTGTTCATGGGCCAAGCTTTTGGGTTAGGACCCCCCAGGTGATGCCTCATCTTTCATTCATATAAAGGTGGAAAGGTTTTTCAATATCCGGCAAGGCCAGTGCTGGAGCTGAGACCAGAGTGTTTTTAAGGGCTTGGAAAGCTTTGTCCCCCTCTGGTGTCCATTCAAAATTAGACTCTGGTTCCTTGGTTATTTCACAGAGGGGTTTTGCGAGTTCAGCAAACTTAGGGATCCATAGTCAGCAGTATCCTACAGCTTCCAAGAATTCCTGGACCTGCCTTTTGCTACCTGGGGCCAGGATGCCTGCTATAGCCCAAATGTGCTAGGCAGTCAGGGATCTTTTGCCTTCCTCGAGGTTATACCCAAGGTATGTGGCTATAGTCACACAGAGCTGAGCCCTTTTTGCTGACACCCTATACCCCAGAGTCTGAAGTTCTTTAAGCAGGTGTCTAGTGGCAAGCAGGCACTCACCTTCTGATGTGGCTGTGATTAACAGATCATTTACATACTGTAGCAGAGTCACTTCAGGGTGTGTTGCCAGAAAGCTCGGAGGTCTTGGTGGAGAGCTTCATCGAACAGCGTGGGAGAGTTTTTAAATTCTTGTGGGAGTCATGTCCAGGTTAACTGGCCATTTCCCCCTTTTTCAGGATCTGTCCATTCAAAAGCAAACAAGAGTAGGCTCTGCTCAGCCAATGGGATGCTGAAGAAGGCATCCTTAAGGTCCAGGACAGTGTATACCTGCCTCTCTGGAGTTAACCTGCTGAGGAGGGTGTACGGGTTGGGGACTGTGGGATGGATATCCTCCACTCACCCATTGATCTCCCTGAGGTCCTGGGCAGGGTGGTAGTCTCCTGTGCCCGCCTTTTTGACAGGAAAAGAAGCGGGGTGTTCCAGGATGAGTGGCATGGCACTAGGATTTCAGCTTCCCGGAGATGCTGGATGTGGATTGCTATGACTTTTCGGGTCTCTGGGGATATAGGGTACTGTTTTACCCTAATGGGCATGGCCTGACTTTTGAGATGTACAATGACTGGCGGTTGATGGGATGTCAGCCCAGGGGAGTTTAATTCAGCCCAGGGGAGTTTAATTCAGCCCAGACTTGGGGAAACAGTCTGCAGCTGGGCTAGCAATATGGCGTGTGAAGAGTCAAGAGGGGCCCCACCTTCTGTTAACACGTATTCCTCACTTAGGGAAACAGTAACAAGAATTTTTGATGCCCCAGGTGGGTTTAGGCCTACTACTGCCGTGGTTTCCTTAAAAACCTATGTTGGCCTTAAGCTTGTGTAAGAGGTCACGTCTCAGGAGCGGGTACAGGCAGTCTGGCATTACTAAGAATGAATGAGTTACTTTCCCTTTTCCCAAACTTATTGTTCTTTCGGTGGTCCAGGGGCATAATTGAGTCTCGGTTGCCCCCTGGACCAAGGAATGCTTATTCTGAAGCAGGTCGTTGTACTTTTGGAGGACTGAATACTCAGCCTCTATGTCCACTAAGAAGTGGACAGGGCTTCCCTCCACCGTAAGTTTCACCCTGGGCTCCTGAGAGGCAATTGACAGAGCCCTGGCTCCATCAGTCAGTTTGTAATTGAAGCACAGGAGTAGACTTTGGTGGGCACCCCCCGGAGGGCACTCTTGTGGTCAGGGTGGCCTGTCTTTTACTCAGTGTCCAATTTTTTTACAGTAGGCACATTGATCTTTTGCTAGTGGAGTTTTTCACCCGCTGGTTCCTCTTTTCCTGTTGGTTGCTTGGGTTTAACTTCCCGTAAAGCTGCAGCTACTACTTTGGCCATCTTTTTGGTTTGTTGGTCTTCAAGTGAGTCCCTGCTATTATAGACTTTCTGGGCTACCTCAGTTAATTCTGATAAACTTTTCCCTTCAAATCCTTCAATTTTCTGCAATTTCTTTCTTATATCAGGGGCTGACTGGGAGACAAAGGCTATAACTAAAGCCCTCCGATCTTCTGGAGCCTCTGGGTCTATGGGAGTATATGTCTGATAGGCCTCCATGAGGTGTTCCAGAAAAGCCATGGGAGATTCCTGTGGGCCCTGAGTTACCTCACTTACCTAGACACATTTGTGGGCTGCCTGGCGGTGGCCCAGAGACCTCCCATTAGAGTCCAGCGATAGGTGGCGAGACACTCCTAACGTGATCGGTGTTTGGGTTCCAATTAGGTCTCTCAGCGGGGAAGACACGGTCCACATGGTCCTGCTCTGCTGGTCTGTCATCCGGTCCCAGGACCAATTTCCTTGCCTCCTGACAGATTTGTTCTCTTTTCTCCGCAGTCAAAAGGGCTTGGAGGAGCTGTTGGCAGTCATCCCAAGTGGGCTGGTGGGTGAAGAAAATAGTTTCTAAAAGCCCTATGAGGCTCTGAGGTTTTTCAGAGAACATCGGATTTTGTTGCTTCCAATTGTAAAGATCACTAGTAGAGAAAGGGACATAAACCATAAAAGGCTGACCTCCCGAACCTCCCACGTCTAGTGCCGGGGCCTGTCTCAGGGGGAGGACTGTGGAAGTTTGTGGCTCTGAGTTCGCCAAAGACGAGTCGGGGCTAGTCGGTTTATCAGGGGTGCTTGGGCCCTCAAGAGATGCATGGGAAAGAGGGGGATAAAGGGGCTGATACAAGGACCCACTTCTGGTGAGTGACAGGCTGAGAAGCTTGTGGGTGCCCTGCTCCTGCTCAGATGTAGAGCAGGGCAGGGGGATTTCATTGTCCTCCGGTGGGCTCTGGAGGACTGGAGGTTTAGCTTTTGGAGTTTCCTACAGGGCTAAAACACGAGAAGAATTAGCTTTCTTTCTGGCTTTCTTCATCCATGATGGCTGCTGCATTACCAGGAGGTACCAGGCAGTGATGTATGGGATCTGGTCTGGGTGGTGTTGATAGATGAACTGTAGGACCTTCCCCACTATGGCAGAGTTGAAGGTTCCCTCCGGCGGCCAGCTGCAATTAGGAAATGTGGGCCATTCGAGGGAACAAAAGGTGGTTAGGTTGCCTTGGTTTACCTGATAACCTGACTGCTGTGCCACTCCTTGGAAACCCTTGAAGTGGCACAAAACCAGTTGCAGAGGGGTGTCAGGCTTAGAGCACTGCTGCCCCATAATATTGATGCAATGACAGACACAACAGTGACTAACACTGAACAAATAAAGACAATAACACAACACAAACTAAACAGACAGCCCTAACTACCCGAGGGCAATACCAGAGGGCCAACTGACGTCTCATTGGGACTTTGGACCCAGGAATTAGTGCTGCTTCCAACGTTCCTGCGGGTCCAACCAGAAGTGCACACACAAACAGAACAGGAACTTGACTCACCTCTCAGAGGGCTCTGGGGACATTGTGAGTCTGCCAGAGATGACAATCAGCCGTTTGCAAGTCCATAGATTCACCAGGCCCGACAAACACTGAGGTTCATGGGTATGCAGACCCACAAGGTCAGCTCGTGATTGGGGCTGGGGATTAAGCTCTTGGATCTCCTGGGCAAGCCCCCAGATGAAATAGGGACCAAGCGCTTAATTCACAGACACTGACACCAAAAGTACAAGTTATAAAAAGGAGAGATTTATTAGCCAAAAGCCGGGTCGGCGGCCACTTGCCTGCTGGACATAACAGTCCCATAGCAAGGGGCCCCCATTAGCTATAGGGGCTTGCTTAAATGGGGCAAAACCGCTGGGCTCGGTGGCTCAGCCTGTAATCCCGTGCCTTTGGGAGGCTGAGGTGAGTGGATTGCCTGAGCCCACGGGTTTGAGACCCACCTGGGCAGCGAGACCTCATCTCTACAATAAATCAAAAAATCGGTCGGGTGTGGTAGCACATGCCTGTAATTTCGGCTACTCGGAAGGCTGAGGCGGAAGGATCGCCGGAGCCCAGCAGGCGAGGCTGCGGTGGCTGGGAGCGGCCACTGCACTCCAGTCTGGGCGACCAAGTGAGGTTCCAACTCAAAAAAAAAAAAGAGGGGCAAAACCACATTGGGACTTTCCAAGTGGTCCAAACCACAACATCCTGGAGGCCTAGGTACTTTTCAAGCAATGCTAGTGGGGTTCACAGAAGCAAAAAAAAAAAAAGCTGTTAAACAGTTTAACCTAGCCAGCAGGTGCTGTTGCCAGTTTCCAGGAGGGGAACTTTTTTTTTTAACTGTGCAAAGATTGAGTACATACTTAGCCTAATTTTTGACATTGTAGATTTTTTAAAAGCCCCCTTCCACAGTATATAAAAGGAGCCTGTAAGTGAGGATGGGGCTTGGGTTTTGGAGATTACTCTGTCTGAGACTTCCGGAATAAATGCTTTCAATTCGCCACTCAGTCTCCACTGCCTGTTCTGAGCGTGACAACACTCCATCTGTTCCTGCTCCCAGTGAGCTGCAACACTTGCTGCAACAATATCTCCGTGAGGAGAGCAGCCAGAGATGGACAAAGCAAGTGCTTACCCTTCCCCCTGCCTCTCGCGTGAGTGACCATCGTCTTTCAGTGGGAGGACATGCGTGGCAAACAGAGCAAGCTTACCCCACTAGAGTGTATGATAAAGAATTTCAAAAAGGGATATTCGGGGGACTATGGTATTAAGTTGACTCCTGAAAACTCCAGATGTTCTGTGCCCTCTGAGGGGTCACTACACAAAGAACTAGTTAGCACAGTGATTAAAGTCATTGTGAGGGATCCAGGCCACCCTGATCAATTCCCTTACATTGACTGTTGGCAAGTTATAGTCCTTTCTGGGTCACCTTGGTTAAAAGTCTGTCTGGAAGAGGACTGTAAAATCTTGATGGCCCGAATGGTGGCTCCCTCAAAATGCCCACCGAATCTGAGGAGCCCATTCTGTCTGAGGAGCCCGAGGAAATCCCTCCGCCTGTTGTGCCACTGTACCCCTCACTACCGCCTGCACTCCTCACACCTACCACAGCCGGAACCCCGCCAGAGGCTGCCGTACCCCTGAGGTCACGCTTCCTATGAAGTCACCTGAGACACCCCCAGCCGCAGCCACTCCAGAGTCTCCAGTTCTAACTCTGTATACTCCGGCCAGAAAGTGCCAGGAGGACTTTGCCAGCAGCTCCTCTCCCAACAGGCACTGAGAGGCTTTTCAACTGTCCACTGAAAGAAACTAAAGGTCCCCTCTACTATAGTCAGTATGGACAGATCCAAGAGGGACAACATACTTTTCTGTTTCAGCCCCTTACCACCACTGAGCTCCTGAACTAGAAAAGCCATATCCCCTCGTTCACTGAGACCTCAGGCTTTGATCTAATACAATTCATCATCCAGATCCACAAGCCCACTTGGACTGATTGCTGCCAGCTCCTCCTGATTCTGTTTAACACCAAAGAACGACACCGGATTACTCTGGCCGCTTTAAAATGGTTGGAGAAGCAGGACCTGCAGGGACGGTGAATGCTCAGGCCTACGCCCAGAATAGTTTCCCATAGATAGTCCCCACTGGGACTCTAGTGATGGCCGGGAATTTCAAATGCTCCAGCGTTATCAAGAAGCTCTTCTAGGTGGTAGGAAGGAAGGAGGGAAAAAGGCTATGAACATGAGCAAAACCTCAGAGGTGCTCCAGGGACCTGAGGAGAGCCCAGGTCAGCTCTACGAGAGACTGTGTGAAGCTTCTCGCCTATACATCCCCTTTGACCCAGAGGCAGCCGAAAATCAGCGAATGGTTAATGAAACTTTTGTTGGTCAGGCTCAGGGAGACATCTGATGTAGTAAACTACAAAAGTTAGAGGGCTTTGCTGGAACGAATGCTAGCCAACTATTAGAGGTTGCAATGAAGGTATTCATCGACCGAGACCAAGAAGCCCAACAAGAAGCTAACCGAAAAATGAAGAAACAGGTAGATCTGCTTGCTGTTGCCCTGGTGGAACAGTTGGGTCACTCCCGGAAAGTGGCCCTCCTGGGCCAGAGCTAAGGCCCAGGCTGGAGAAGGAGCCGACAAGAAGAACCACCTCGCCCAGAGAGGAGATTGGGGCAGAACCAATGTGCGTGCCGTTTCCAAGGCTTCTGGAAAAACGAGTGTCCAGAGAGTTATTGTCTGACTCCCAGGGGGAGAGAGAGAAGCCAGGTGGTCTAAGTGAAATGCCTGTTAACAAGCCAACCGTGGTAACTCCAATTATAGTAAATTCCCCATTTTGCTTCTCAGTTCCCCCTCTCACCCCTCCTCCATATGACAGCCCCAACCTTCCAGTAAGCAGTAAATCACATCCTGCTTGGCAGGAAACCCAGATAAGCCATTCTGTAACTCCTCAAGATAAACTGTTCTGTAACTGTTCTGTAAGCATCTGTAACTGCTCTATAACCGAAAATTTCCTGCTTGCACTCCCCCAACTCTGATTAAAATTGTGGTTTTGGCCTTTATAAACCCTTTGCTTGCTCCATTCGGGGTCAAGAGTTCTTTCTGGCATTAGCCTGCTTTTGACCACCGGCAAATAAAGGACTCGAAAATTCGACCCTCAGTTTGTTGGCGACTCCTTGCAGCTCAGCTATAACACAAGGATGGTACCAGCCTGCGCTGATGGTACCAGCCTGCGCAGGACAAACACCTGCACCCAAGACACACACTGGCTGGCCGGACCTGGAGCTCACACAGGAGGCAGGCGAGATGGTACTTGTGCCCAGTGGGTGGCGCCCCCAGGTCCACAACCTGGATGACATCATCTCCATCAACCACAATTGGGTCAACAACTTCAACCTGGCCAACACGTGGCACTTCCTACAGCAGGAGCTGCGCGCCGTGCAGGAGGAGGTCAGTCAGTGGAGGGACTCCATGCCCCACAGGCACCAACACTGTCAGGTGAAGTGGTTAGGGGTGGGAGGGAAGGGGGGGAGCGGCCAGGGGAGAGGGCTGGGACAGGGGGAGGGGGAAGGGCAGGGGCAAGCTCTCCTACAGGCCCAGAAGCACGTGGCTGATAAGGCCCAATATAGGTTTGAGGTCAGCCTGGGGGAGGCCTCCAGGCCTCTGTGATGGTTGCAGCCTCCTGGTGCCTCTGTCTCCTGCATCCGTGGCTGAAGCTTACCCCCCTCCCTCATGCTCCAGGTCATGATGAGGTCCTGCTTGGGCATCAGCTTTGAAGAGTTTTACCACTTCTCAAGGTCATCGCAGAAAGGAGACTCTGCAACCTGAAGGAGGGAGTGGCAGAGGACACCTGGCCAGGCCCAAGCAGGCAGTGTTCGACGTGGGGTGCATTGCAGAAGTGCTGGCCTCTGTGATCGCACACCCCAACTTCCAGAGAGTGGACACTGGCGCATTCTCACCATGGCCCGAGAAGCTGCTGCAGCAGCTGAGAAGAATCGTGGCTGCCACTGCGGCCCCCTAGCACCTGCTGGGAACCCAGGAGGGCAGCCTCTAGACCAAGGCCCTTCCCTGGGACCGAGACATGTCCCTGCCGAGCCTGGTGGCCTGGGAGTGGCCCTCCCTGGGTCCAAAGAGTCCTGGCCAGGCAAGGCCACTGCCCAGGCCTGTTCTCCGGTGAGGCTCGATGGGGCCCTGGGTCCCTGGGGGTTCAGGTGGGGTTGGCATGCCACTGGCAGCTCAGGCTATGTGGTGGCTTCATGGCCAACCTGGTGAGGTCATGGCAGCTCAGCCAATGGTGTCCATATCCAGGGGCCTGCCAGGGGCTTCTTTGTACCCAGCCCTGTCCCCGCATCCCATGTGGCCACCACTGGCCCTGCCCGGGGCTTGGGGGGGGGCAGGTGCTGCACCAGTGCCCTGAGTGGGAGCTGGGCTAACCCCTCCCCCAGGTGTTGGGCAACAGTGCCAGAGACCTTCCCAACAGCCTGGGGCTGCCCTGGCCTCCCAGAAGAAATCCATGAAAACTACCACATACGTGGAGAGGGGAAGAAAGGAGTACCTTTTCCCATGGACTGGCATTGTAGACGCCCTCGTGGAATATGAGGCTCTCGCAAAGCTCAAGTTATATTCTTATGAAAAGGCGTTATGTTATTTCTTTATATTTCCTAGTGGGTCCCTTCACTTTTAGGAGAGTAGCAAATCTAGCTTCTTTGTACAGCCTTAGAATTGTTCTAAAGATTTCATCTTTTGCCTTCTATTTCTTGAGGTACCCGATTCTTATTTAATGGGTATTTGTCTGTTTTCCTATACCTTTTGGCTCAAGCAACATGATATCAATGTTGACTTTTTCTTAGATCTGGGGGGGAACCTCAATTATTTGAAGAAAGAAAGGGATTAAATAACTTTTTCCCCTAACACTTTCTTGAAGGTCAGGGGCTTTATCTAGAAAAAGTGGTAAATAGTTATTTGTAACCTGTGTGAAGTCTCAGTCAGCCCTAAAGTAGTTCACTCCTGCTAATGGTGGGAACAATGAATACTGATTATAATTGGTTTACTCTTAAGTTCTTTTAATCAAAATTACTAGATGATAGAATTCAAGAATTTGTTACCTGTTACTACTTGGTGTACTGACAAACATTTAAAAGCAAAGATTCATGGTCATGCAAAAAATAGAATACAGTATGCAATTCAATGGCTTTTTGTATATTCATAGAGTTGGGCAACCATCACTACAACCTAATTGTAAAGCATTTTTGTAGCCCCCAAAAGAACCCCTTAACCACTGGCAATCACTCCCCATGCCTCATCTCTCCCCTCCCCAGACCCTGGCAATCACTAACCTATTTTTGTCTCTCTAGATTCTGTGTCTATGTAGTCTTTTGTGTCTGGCTTCTTTCACTTAGCATGTTTTCAAGATTCATCCTTGTTGTAGCATGTAACAGTTTTTAATTGCCAAACAATATTACATCTTATATATATTGAATTTTGTTTATTCACCATTTGATGGAAATTTGGGCTGGAAAGTACATACAACTAAAATGATTGTGTATACACTTTGTTAAACTTAACATTCTCATTATGAACATTTTTCAATGTCTTTCAATCATCTTCACAAAAAATGATTTTTTTTTTTTTTTGAGATGGCATCTTGTATGTTGCTCATGCTGGTCTCAAATTCCTGGCCTCAAGCAACCCTCCCTCCTCAGCCTCCCGAGATGCTGAAAAATATCTTTTATTTTTTATTTTTTAATTTAATTTAATTTTTTTTGAGTTGGAGTCTCACTCTGTCGCCCAGACTGGAGTGCAGTGGCCACTCCCAGCCACCGCAGCCTCGACCTGCTGGGCTCCGGCGATCCTTCCGCCTCAGCCTTCCGAGTAGCCAGAATTACAGGCATGCGCTACCATGCCTGGCTGATTTTTTGAATTATTGTCGAGATGAGGTCTCGCTGCCCAGGCGGGTCTGGAACCCGTGGGCTCAGGCAATCCACTCACCTCAGCCTCCCAAAGATGCGGGATTACAGGCTGAGCCACCGAGCCCGGCTTATCTTTTTTTTTTTAATTTAAAATTTTAATTTCAGATTCAGGGGGTGCAAGTGTCTGTTACACGTGCGTATTGTTGCTGGTGGAGATTGGGTCTCTGGTGTCCCCATTCTCCAAACTGTGAACATTGTACCTGATAGGTATTTTCTGACCCCCTTTTACTTCCCCTCTTTTAGTGTCTCCAGTGTCTATTATTTCCATCTTAATGTCCATGACTACCCATTGTTCAGCTTCCACATATAAATGAGAACATGTGGTATCTTGTTTTCTGAGTTAGTTTGCTTAAGATAATGACCTCCAGCTCCATCCATGTTGAGCAAAGGACAGAATTTTGTCCTTTTTAACGTCTGTATAGTATTTCATGGTGAATATACACTACTTTTTTTTTTTTTTTTTTTAGTCAGCATCTCACTCTTGCCCAGGTCTGAGTGCAGTTGTGTGATCACAGCTCACTGCAGCCTTGAACTCCTGGGCTCAGGCAATCCTCCCACCTCTACCTCCCAAGTAGCTCGGTACTCCCACCATGCTCAGTTAATTTGTAGAAATGAGGTCTCGCTGTGTTGCCCAGGCTGGTCTCAAACTCCTGGTCTCAAGCAATCCTCCCGCCTCAACCTCCCAAAGTGCTGGATAACAGGCGTGAACCATTCTGCCTGGTCATAGTTTTACTTTACTTCTAATTCCTTAGATTCAGTCTCCTCTTAAACTTTGTAAAGCAAATGCAATATTCTGCTTGAGGTTTAGAAACTGTTAAAAGAAAACACTTTGATTTCTTTATAATCTATCTCATTACCTTGTGAAAGGAAGATAATAAATCACATTCATCTGAAGAACTCACCAACTATTCTGCCCTTTTTTGGTGGGAGAGGAAAAAGGAGAAAAAATCAGAAAAGAAAAAAAACTCATTGTTGATATGACTTAAATTAAGTGAAAATTGTAGAAACACATTTCATAAACAAACACTACTTACCAGTAAAGCATATTTTCTGAATCTAAGCAATTTTTTTCAAGCCTAGAAATTAAAGTTTCTCTTGTAGATTTCAAAGTCTTTCTTAATCACAACAGTCTTTATTACTCATTTTGAATTAAAAGAAACTCCAGAGAGCTGGGCACAGTGGCTCACGCCTGTAATCCCAGCACTCTGGGAGGCCAAGGTGAGAAGATTGCTTGAGTCCAGGGGTTGAAGATCAACTTGGGCAACTTGGCAAGACCTTATATCTACAATAAATAAAAAAATTAGCTAGGCATGGTGGCACGTACCTGTACTCCCAGGTACTTGGGAGACTGGCAGAAGGATTGCCTGAACCCAGCAGGTAGAGGCTGTGGTAGCCATGATTATGCCACCACACTCTAGCCTGGATGACAGAGTGAGACTCACATTCAAAAAAAAAAAAAGAAAAAGAAAATAAGCCCCAGAATCACAAATTTGCCATTTGAGCAATTTGGTTGTACAGGGAACTTGCTTAAATTATATTAATCAGACACTTTAATGTTTCTGTTACTTTCCAAGCTCACAGTAAAAATGTTCATAGTAGGCTGGGCGTGGTGGCTCATGCCTATAATCCCAGCACTTTGGGAGGCTGAGGTGAGAGGATCGCCTGAGCCCACGGGTTCAAGACCAGTTTGGGCAACATGGCAAGACCTCATCTCTACAACAAATCAAGAAAAATTAGCTGGGCATGGCGGCACCTGCCTGTGGCTCCAGCTACTTGGAAGGCTGAGGGAAAGGATCACCTGAGCACAACAGGTCGAGGCTGTGGTGGCTGTGAGCATGCCACTGCACTCCAGCCTGGGCGACAGAGTGAGACTCTGATTCAAAAAAAAAAGTTCATAGCACATCATTGGTAACCTAACCGAAGAGATGTCTTCCTCCCTATAGAAGGTTTTGGGAACTATTGGGCAAAAATAAATGAAAAAAATTTTTTAGATTTACAGAAAAATTGAGAAGACAGTACAGAGAGTTCTCATCTACCTCACACCACATTTTCCCTATTATTATCTCACAGTGGTATGCTACATGTGTTATGGTTTATGAACCAATATTGATAAATTATTATAAACCAAAGTCCCTAGTTTATTCAGATTCCTTAGTTCTCTCAATGTCTTTTCTGATCCCATCTAGAATACTACATTACAATTAAATCATGTCTCCTTAGGCCCTTCTTGGCTGTAACAGTTTCTCAAACTTGCCTTATTTTTGATGACCTTGATAGCTTTGTGGAGCACTGATCAATAACTATCCTTTATTGCAGGATATCCCCCTATTAAAATTTGAACTTTTTTATTTCAAGTTTTCTTCAAAGAAAAGGGAGACATATTTTATTTTATTTTATTTTATTTTATTTTGGGGAGAAAGCAGGATTTACTAAGAGGACAGAAAAGCTCCTGCAGTAGGAGGGGACCCAAAGGGGTTGCCCGAGACATATATTTTAAATGTCACACCTTTATCCAAATTACTGATTTACTCAGGCATTTTAAATCATCTTCTTCCTCTTTGTCCTCACTTACATATTTTCTCTGTATCTACACTGATGCTTGGTGATGTTGGGTGGACATCATAGCCAGGCTACAGAGTAGCTTTAAGCAGAGTCCACTCTACAAACAGGGGGGTTGATTCCCCTGTCCTGCACATCCTAACCTACTGTCTATTACACCCTAGACTTTAAATCATGGCCTTGAAAACCTCACCCTGGAAGCCTCCACTGTGTGCATACTCCAAACCAGAGTCACCCTGATCCACCCGACATCTCACACCTCTAATCCACAAAGAACCAAGTTTCGTGGTTTGAAATTCCTGGTCTTCAAGAGACTGGATCACTAGATCTGGGGCAAACGAGGAGAGTGTGGCCTTTGTGACAATGCCAGGACTGTGTGGACAGCAAGTTGGCAGTGGGCTCTGTGATGATTTTGATTCTTCAGGATTCCTCCCTTCCCTTGAATGTGGACTAAATCACTTCCAATAACTAAAATGCAGCAGAAGTGAGGGCTTGTGAGTTCTGAGTAGGTCATAATCAACATATCGAGGATTCCTCCTTGCCTTTCTCTAGGGTCACCTGCTCTAGGAGAAACCAGTTCATGAAGGAAGGACACTTAGCCTATGAAATGGCACATGTGGCAAAGAACGGAGGCTCCCTCCTTTCAACAGCTTGGGAAGAACTAAGGCATCTTCCTTTTGTGGATTAGAGGTGTAAGAGGTCTGGCTGATCAGGGTGAATCTGGTTTGGAGGATGCACACAGTGGGGGCATCCTTTGGATCACAGGCATGTGGCTGAGTTTTAGTTTAGCTTTGTTTTTGAGTCAGAGTCTCACTCTGTTGCCCAGGCTGGAGTGCAGTGACACGCTCATGGCCACCACAGCCTCAACCTGCTGGGCTCAGGCGATCCTTCCACCTCAGCCTTTCAAGCAGCTGGAACTACAGGCATGCACAACCCCACCCCACCCCCCAGCTAATTTTTTGATTTATTGTAGAGATGAGGTCTTGCCAAGTTGCCCAGGCAGGTCTCAAACCCGCGGGCTCAGGCAATCCTCTCACCTTGGCCTTCCAAAGTGCTGGGAGTATAGACGTGAGCCACTGCACCTGGCCCTGAGTTTTAGTTTAATGACTCTTGGCCATCTCCTAAGAGAGAACTGAGAGCTATCCCCAAAGGACAACTCCATCAACCCTCAGGACCTGGCCCTACAGAGAAGATCCATTACTTGCTACAGCATTCTTCCATCAGCCCTGGGATCCTTGGCAGAACTCAGTAGTAGGCAACCTGATGATATCACCCACCTAGTCCCAGGAAAGGACACCTCCAGTTCTGCCCAAGGGGGACTAGACTGTGCCACTTCATCCATTGACTTAAGTCTGCCTTCATGAAAATTACCCTTGAGATTCCTGTTTTTGGCTACCCCATCGGAAAGTCCCACACCCGGACAGGGTACTTGGCCCAGAAGGTCAACAGCCTCCCTATTTTCAGGAAGCAGTTGCACATTTCCTATCTTGGACCAGGAGAGTCTCACAGGTGCTGAGATACATGGAAAGCTCAAAAGGATTTTTGACTCTAAATCCCGAGGAAATCCTAGAGTTGCCCTTTCAGACACCCATGCGCAGTGACATGAAGCTGTGTCCCATTCAGTGGTTGGTGGGAGAAACTGCTATAGCATCCAGGACTATGGAAATATAACATGATGAACCTTGGCCCTGACAAGACACCCACCCTCCTACATACCAGCCAAGTTGCTTCCCACCCCAGAGAAAGCCACACACTCTCCCTCCACTCTTCCCCCAAGCGTGTGGTCTTTAATAAGAGCTATGTGCCATGTTTGAAGTTGGTGAGACTCTACCTGAAGAATGTCTGAGAGCTGTGCTTTGTCCTAGAAGCCATTTGTGCTCATGTTTGTACCAGGAGGTTAGATAGACTATGGAGGACTCCTTGTTTGTTTTAAAGATCTTATTATTATTTTTTTGAGTAGGAGTCTCACTCCATTGCCCAGGCTGAAGTGCAGTGGCACACTCATGGCCACCCCAGTGTCGACCTGCTGGACTCAGGCGAGGCTTCCACTTCAGTCTTCCAAGCAGCTGAAACTACAGGTGCACACTACCTCACCCAGCTAATTTCTTTTTTTTTTTAATAGTAGAGATGCCGGGCTCAGTGGCTCAGCCTGTAATCCCATGCCTTTGGGAGGCTGAGGTGAGTGGATTGCCTGAGCCCGCGGGTTCGAGACCCGCTTGGGCAGCGAGACCTCATCTCTACAATAAATCAAAAAATCAGCTGGGCGTGGTAGCGCATGCCTATAATTCCGGCTACTCGGAAGGCTGAGGCGGAAGGATCGCCGGAGCCCAGAAGGTGGAGGCTGCAGTGGCCGGGAGCGGCCACTACACTCCAGTCTGGGCGACAGAGTGAGACTCCAACTCCAACTCCAAAAAAAAAAAAAAAAAAATAGTAGAGATGAGATCTCACCAAGTTGCCCAGGCTATTCTCGAACCTGTGAGCTCAGGCAATCCCCTCACCTCGGCCTCCCAAGTGCTGGCATTACAGGCTTGAGCCGCCACACCTGGCCAAAGATGCAATTTTTTAACAGCAGGTTTAGGTTCACAGCAAAATTGAGCAGAAAATACAGAGATTTCCCATATACCCCTGTTCCACACATACATCCCCCCCCTGAGTGGTACATTTGTTACAATGGATGAACCTACACTGACACATCATTATCACCCAAAGTCCTCAGTTCACATAGGATTTACTCTTGGTGGTGTACATCCTATGGCTTTGGCCAAATTTATAATGATGCATATTTATCATAGTACCATGCAGAGTATTTCACTGCCCTAAAAATGCTCTGTGCTGGAAACTTCTTTTTAAACTCAAAAAGACTACTCAAAAATATATACATTAATTATAGAAACAAAGAGAATGTACATATTAAGAAAAGAAAATTGCTCTCAATTTCCCCACCCAGAAACAGCCACTGTTAACAAAATATTTATCCTTCTTAACTATTTACACACATGTAACTAGAAGAAAATGTCCAGGGAATTACTCCTAACAGAAAAAGAATGAATGTGCCGACTGCTGGCTTCCTGCTTACAAAGAAGGTGGGAGAGGCAGCTCTGAAGAAGGGAAGCAGCACTGCTCAGGGTTCAGGAGTATAGGTCCCGAGTGCCCTTGGGATGTAAATCCCTGCTCCATCACTGACAAGCTGTGTGACCCTGAGCAAGTTACCTTATCTCAGTGTCTTATTCTGCTATCTATTTCCATCAGACAACTGTGGGATTTAAATGCAATAATGAACCCAGCGTGGTAGCTCACATCTGTAATCCCAGCACTTTGAGAAGCCAAGGCAGGAGGAGTGCTTGAGCCCAAGAGTCCAAGAACAGCTTAGGCAACATGGCGAGACCTCGTCTCTACAAAAAATCAAAAAATTAGCTGAAGGCTGGGTGTGCTGGCTCAAGTCTGTAAACCCAGCACTTTGGGAGGCTGAGGTGAGGGGATTGCCTGAGCCCACGGGTTCGAGAACAGCCTAGGCAACTTGGTAAGACCTCATCTCTACAATAAATAAAAAATTAGCCAGGTATGGTAGTGCATGCTATAGTTCCAGTTACTTGGAAGGCTGAGATGGAAGGCTCATCTGAGCCCAGCAGGTCAACACTGGGGTAGCCGTGAGTGTGCCACTGCACTCCAGCCTGGGTGACGGAGTAAGACTTCAACTCAAAAAAGAAAAAAAAAAATCTAGCTGGGCATGGTGGCACACACCTGTAGTCCCAGCTACTGGGGAGGCTGAGGTGCAAGAATTGCCATAGCCCAGGATGTCAAGGCTATAGTAAGCCATGATCATGCCACTGCGCTTCAGCCTATGTGATACAGTGAGACCCTGACTCAAAAAATAAATAAATGCAATAACGTGTGCTTACAGCAGTGTATAACACATGGCAAATGCTCAGTAATTGTTGTTATTGCTAGTATTATTATTAAGAATTTAGGGTCAGGGTCTGTGGCTCAGTCTGTAACCCAGCACTTTGGGAGGCTGAGGAGAGTGGATTGCTTGAGCTTGTGGGTCCAAGACCAGCCCAGGCAACTTGGCAAGATCTCGTCTCTACAATAAAATAAAAAAAGCTAGGCGTGATAGCATGTGCCTATAGTTATGGTTACTTGGAAGGCTGAGGCGGAAGGATCGGTGGAGCCCAGCAGATTGATGCTGGGGTGATCATGAGTGTGCTACTGCACTCCAGCCTGGGTGACTAAGTGAGACTCCAATTCAAAGAAAAAAAGAATTTAGGCTGGGTGCAGTGGCTCACACCTATAATCCCAGCACTTTGGGAGACAAAAGTGGGAGGATCACTTGAGACCAAGAGTTTGAGACCAGACTGGGCAACATAGTGAGACCTCTTCTGTACAAAATAATCAAAAAAAAAAAAAAAAAAAGCTGAGCATGGTGGTGCACACCTGTAGTCCCAGCTACTTAGGAGGCTGAGGCAGAAGGATCACCTGAGCCCAGGAAGTTGAGGTTGCAGTAAGCTGTGATCATGCCACTTTACTCCAGCCTGAGCAACAGAGATCTCACTCAAAAAAGAAAGAAAAAGAATTTAATCTGGTTTAAGAGAGCAAAGGAAGACGGTCATTTCACAACACCTGCCAATCCGGAATGAGAGTGCTACATATCGTTTGTGATGGGTTCCAGCTCTCACCCTCACATAGGCGCGCGCGCGTGTGTGTGTGTGTGTGTGTGTGTGTGTGTGTGTGTGTGTGTGTGTGTGTGTGTGTGTGTGATGTATGCTAAGAAAGATTAAAGAAGGAGTGCTTTTTTCGAGTAGAGGGAGTGGAGGGTGGATTTCAAGATAGGAAAGCAAGACTAGGACGCCCGTTGAATGTTATTTTTTCCTTTGTCCTGGACTTTGGGAATCATATTTAGTAAAGCTGCAATTCCCTCTAGTTATCCCCAGACCCTCAGTAAACCCTTTCACAGGGCTCTGTGTTAGGCATGGGGGAGGAAAAGGACAAGCACGCAGCTTCTTGGACTCCCATTCCCCGTCCATTCCCGCTCTGTCTCTGTGCTTAAGGGGTGAGGCAGGGAAGGCTCCTCTCACTGCAGTTCTTATGCCAACAAACCAAGAGCACATTTGCCAGGGTCTGAAGTCCGACTGCGTACTGACTCCCTCAGTCAGTACTCAGGTGAGAAATACGTACTTTCCCCCTTCTCTGTGTTTCCTTCAGAAACAGTGTTCCTTCCACCCACCACCAACTTCCCTCCTCTCAAGTACAAAAATGAGTTCTAAGCCCCTTACCCTTATTGTCCCCAAGGTTAGTTTTGTAATTTAAATGGCATTTTGTTAATCTCAAAGAGGTAAGTAAACTCACCTACATTTTCAAAGCAAAAACGGACATCCCACACTTGTCTTACTGTGGTAGATTGCATGCAAGGATGACCACCAACAATTTCTCCCATCCCTGTGAGTGCATGTCTCTCCTCCCACGAGATGGGAAGCCAGGTGTGGTATAGTCTCAGGGACTTAGGAAGCTGAGGTGGAAGGATCAACTGAACCCAGAAGTTGGAGGTTGCAGTGAGCTATGATTGCACCACTGCACTCCAGACTGGGCAACACAGCAAGACTCTGTTTGTATAAAAATAAAAATTTTCTTTAAAAGGGAGGGAGTCATTTTCCCTCCCCTTGAACCTGAGCTGGCCTGTGACTTGCTTTGACCAACAGAGTGACAGAAGAAATGCTGTGCCAATTCTAGGCCAGCCCTTAAGAGGCCTGGCGGCTTCTGCATTCACCCTTCTGGAGCCCTGAGGCACTAGGTAGGTGGGTTGACCTTCCAACTAGAGAGAAAGGGCCAACTCCCACGAAATACCAAACATGAATAAAGTCATCTTGTACATTTCAGCTCCAAATAATTGATCCTGGCCAATGAAAATGGGGCAGAACAGCCATTTAGTTGATGTAAGCCAACCCAACCCAGTAATTCATGAGATAATAACCACCAAATCCCACTTATTACCACATCAGAATTATAGGCTTTCTTCTACATTTGACTATACCCAAAACCCCCTTCAAGACTTGCCTTGTGAGCAAGGATGAAGAGTTCTACTGACACTCAGATAGGAGAGATAAAATGTCCTGATACTCAGCAGGTGAACTTTTTCAAGTTAGCAAAACTCAAAGAGGCTATTTAAAAAGAGGATCCTGATAAAATACATTTGAAAGGAGGTCAAGTATATGTGTGAAAAGAAGGAGCCCAGGGGCGGTGGCTCAAGCCTGTAATCCCAAGCACTTTGGGAGGCCAAGGAGAGAGGATTGCATGAGCCTGCAGGTTCAAGACCAGCCTGGGCAATATGGTGAGACCTCATCTCTAAAATTTAAAAAAAAAAAAAAATTAGCTGGGCGTGGTAGCATGAGCCTGTAGCTCCAGCTACTTGGAAGGCTGAGACGGAAGGATGGTGGGAGCCCAGCAGGTCAACACGGGGTGGCCGTGAGCATGCCACTGCTCTCCAGCCTGGGTGACAGAGTGAGACTCCAACTCGAAAAAAAGAAAAGAAGGAGAGTCATGGTATGTGTTCAGAAAAAAGATGAGAAGCATGACGTTTAGACCTGTAAAGGGGTCATGATGTTTGTCCAAGAGAGTAATACACTAAGAATCATTTCTGTCCAATTTTTAACTAAATATATGACATAGGGGTTTTTGTTTTGTTTTTAGGCATATGGATGGGCTGATTTCCTTATCTTTGCAACTTATCACTTTTGCAGTGACTGTTTCCAATAGATAGAACCAACTGTGAAATTATGTTGTACTTTTTTTCTCACTCTGATTAGGTCCTTCCTTGATATCCCTTTTGCTCAAGTTCACTGTATCACTGTCAGAAAATGGGGAAGGGTTGTTTAGGAGATTAAGATGTGTTTTTTCTTTAGGTATGCTCTAAAGGTGTCTACATCTAGGTGTTAGCAGTGTGACCAAGAAAAGTCCTATCTGGGGAGGAGACATTTATCACAGAGAATAGAAAGGTTTTGTAATCAACACTGTTCTATTCCAGTTGATTCTATTTCTTATCATGATCAGATAAGGCAGATTCAGTCAGTACTTGCAGGTTGACCGAAGACAAACTGGGCAAGACACAGAGTATTTCCTACAATTAACACATCCATAATAATCTTACATCTGAATATACTGCCTATTATAGAATATGTGAGCTTTCAGTGTTTAGAACTTTTAGTAAACATTTAAAGCAAAAATGTCAGTTTTCCCAGTAACAGTTCCAAATGTCACACAGTATTTCATACAGATTGTCAGGAAAAAGAGGAAAAGGGGGAAGCAAATAGGTATCTTTGTGACAAAAACAGGATAGATCCATTTGAAAGCAGGATTCCACTAAACAGCTTTTTTTTTTTGAGTTGGAGTCTCACTCTGCCGCTCAGGCTGAAGAGCAGTGACACATTCACAGTCACCCCAGCCTTGACCTGCTGGGCTCTGGTTATCCTTCCGCCTCAGCCTTACAAGTAGCTGGAACTACAGGCTTTTGCTGCTGCGCCCAGCTAATTTTTTAAAAAATTTTTTGTAGAGACAAGGTCTCTCCAAGTTACCCAGGCTGGTCTTGAACCTGCGGTCTCAGGCAATTCATTCACCTAGGTCTCCCAAAGTGCTGGGATTATAGGGTGAGCCACCTAGCCCGGCCTGTTTGTTTATTTGGAGTTGGAGTCTCACTCTGTCACCCAGGCTGGAGTGCAGTGCCATGCTCATGGCCACCCCAGCGTCAAGCTGCTGGGCTCAGGTGATCCTTCTGCCTCAGTCTTCTAAGTAGCTGGAACTACAGCCGTGCATCACCATGCCCAGTTTATTTTATTTTATTTTATTTATTGTAGAGATGAGGTCTCACCAAGTTGCCTAGGCTGTTCTTGAATCCCTGAGCTCAGGCAATCCTCTCACCTCAGTCTCCCAAAGTGCTGTGATTACAGGCTTGAGCCACTGCACCTGGTCTATAAACATTTTTATACATATCTTTTTTTTTTGAGTCAGGTTCTCTGTCCCCCAGGCTGGAGTGCAGTGGCACGATCATGGCTCATCACAGCCTTGACCTTGAATGCTCAGACAATCCTCCCATCTCAGCCTCCCAAGTAACTGGGACTACAGGTGCACGCCACCATGTCTGGCTAATCTTCTAAATCTTTTGGTAAAGATAGGGTCTTGCTATGTTGCTTAGGCTGGTCTCGAACTCCTGGGTTCAAGCAATCCTCTTGCCTTGGTACCCTAAAGTGATGGGATCACAGGTGTGAGCTACTGCATATCTTTTGGTAGATAAAAAAAATCATTTCTGTTGGGCATACAGAATGGTTCAGATGAGTCATAGATAGTCCTTAGAAGATACCACAAGACAGATTTCCAAAGTAGCTATACCAATTTATACTCCCACTAGCAATGTATAAGAGTTCTGGTTGCTCCATACCCATACCAACACCTTGGTATTGTCAGTCCTTTGAAATAACATGAAACAACTAATCAAAAATAGGAAATAAGCAAAACTTCATTATTTACCTTGGAAGGTTGCTAGGAAGCTAACTCATTATTTTTTAAAACCAGTAAATAAAGAGAAAAAAAATAAAGGATTTTTCTGTTTTTCTTATATTTTCTCTATCTCAGGGTAACCAACTAACAAGGAGAAATTTTTCTCTATAAAGGTATTTCAGATAGGAAACAGAGAAGATCTGTACTTAAATTTGAACATTGTGCTGTTCCTCATGAATCAATGGATCTAGGCATTGCTGTTAACATCATATACAAAAGAAACAACCAGATACTGTGTGTCTCCTGATGGAATTACACATCACCACCTAGAAAGTAGTCTTGTCCAACTTCCTTGAGAAAACTTGAATCTGAATCAGTACAAGCCTCTAAATTTAACTACCAGTTTACAGAAAATATTAGGGCCAGAGGAACATATGAAACCATACTGTAGGGACAAACATTAAACACAGTTTAATGGGGAAACTGTATAGGAAAATAATCTGTGTCTTTTTCAACTACCTTTATATGGTGTTAGAAAAATACACTCAAGTACATGAGTTGAAAATATAAGGCTTACTGGTAGAAAAATACAGAGTGCATAATTTTTAAAACAATAGAAGAATAATCAAATAAAACCCAGTCATCCCAGCAAAGGCCAAAAGAGGGGAGAATCTTTTAAGAGGGGAGAATCTTTTCTCCCTGGCTGATAATTAACCACAATCAGAAGCAATAACAACTCTCCAGACCAGGAAGTTATTGACTAATCTACCACTTAAGCAACAACAAAGAGTCATAGGTGTCCTTCACCCTGGGAAGGCAACAATATCTCAGACATCATTTCTGGGAAAATTGACATAAATGTACAAAACCAGAGCTGTTATCTTTGTCTTCAGATTTAAACCCATTTTGGTATGGTTTCATCATTGTTTATTATTTCTAGCATGACACAAAGAGAACTCAGACATAGACTTGCAAGGCATGACCCATATTAAAAGAAGACGATCTCAAGAAAATAGCAAAAGGATTGCAAGAATATTTGAAGAAAGTCAGAGGATGGAAAGACCACTGCTGGAGCTGGCTACAAAGAAGGATTAAGGCATTGCAACACCTTGATTTCTAGAAATTGTGCAGATGTTTCAAAAGAGGATTAACAAACTATATAAAAATGCAACAGACAAAGGGGGTGGAAGGGATGCCAAGAAACAGAGAAAGGACAGTAAATTTAAGAATTATACACAACTCATCCAAACCTGAATTATCTTCCCTAACGAGTTCAGCCCCTGAATAGGTTCACTATTCACCCAGACCCTGAGCCCGAAACTTGGAAGTCAGCACACTCCTTCGTCTCTCGTCCCTTCTGTCTAATCAGCAACTGAATCTAGTAGATGTGACCTGTTCACCTTTCTCCAAACCATTCCTCCTCTATCATCTGTGGCCCAGGTCAGCCAGGATGTGATTATCCTTCCCTGGGTTATTACAAGAATTGCCTAACTGGTCTCCTGGCCTCAAACCCATCAAAGTTATCTTGATCAAAAACACCATTCTGAGAAGGCTGCGCTTGGCCTAAACTGGTCAGTGGTTCCCCATCACCTGACAGGTCAACCTTCCAGTTCAGGTCCCTGCCTCCTTTCTCTGGCCTGCTGCTTAGCACACTGAGGCAAGAGAGAGCCTCGTTCTCTCTGCACGCCTCTCTGTTCCTCTGTGGCCCCAGCCTAAACTCCCAATCATCCTCATGGTTCATCTCATATTCTCCAAGAAGTCTTCCCTGCTTCCTACCCACCCCTCAGTACTCTGCAGTGCTTGCTGTATTGCATCAAAATCATTTCCTGTCTGCAGCACCCATCAGAGTGAGTCATTTGAGAAAATAGATTAAGACGTGTATCTTTGCAAACTCAGAGTCCGACAACCATTTGGAAGTCCTTATTGAGGACCTGCCATGTGATGGGCACTCTTCCACAGACTGCAGGTACAGATACCAAGGTGAACAAAACAAAGTACCTGCATTTCATGGCACTCACATTATATTGAGAGACACAAGAATGTGGAATGGGCTGAAGGCTAAAGGTGCAACTAGAAAGCAGCTTTTTTCTTTCCCATCTCTCCTAGATAAACGCCCTTTGCTGAGTAGTGCTTTCCCTGTCCCTGCCTCTTAGGCAAGAAGTAGATAAATAAGTGGATGTTCCCTTTGTTTATGCTTTAAAAATCCTAGCCCAGTGAAATGATTACATCTCAAAACTTCCTTAAATTGAAAGCATCTCCCCTTCTCCAGCTGGGGTCTGTTAGAGGATTGCCCGGTTCACCACCCCTGCCTTTTTCCACTCCAGGCTATCTCTCTACCACTCTGACTTCATGTTGAGTACTGTTAGATGGTCTTAGCAATTTTGAAATCCAGGGAAGGTGAGACAGGTTCACTTTCAGTTTGGGTTCAATGTAAGTTCCAGATATTTTCACATACAGTGGAATCATTGCTAGCTGTCCTCGTGTAGGATGACTTTTCCGCAAATACTCCCCCTTACCACTTACTGGTTAAGTCACCCTGCATCAAAATACTGATGCAGAACCAGTGGTGGAAAACAATATGAAAGTGTCCTACAGTACCTGGGGCTGGGATTATTTTAACAATGAAAGAGAAACAGTCTTGAAATATACAGAGTTAGAAGCTAGTCTGCAGAGAAGTTTTCTAATAATTTTTTTCTTTTTTCTTAACTAATTTATTTATTTATTAAACATATTTTTTATTATAAAATTGTGGGGTACAGTTAAGGGTTAGGTTTACAAATATGCATCGTTCAGGCACCCTTGTTGATAAGGGTTGTCTCCCTATCCCCAGACAGATATTGACTACCGTTAGACCCACCTCCCTTCCCCTCCCTACCCCCCCATAGTTTCCCACACTGTCAGTCCTTTTCTTATAGTATTATGATAGATGTTCAAGATCCACTATATGAGTGAGAACATGTGATACTCAGGTCTTTGTTTCTGTGAGAGATCATTCAGTATTATAGACTCTAGTTCCATCCAGGCTTGCTGTGAAATTCATGATTTTGTTCTTTGTTATGGCTGCATAGTATTCCATTGTGTATATGTGCCACATTTTAAAAATTTAGTCCTTTTTTGATGGACAGCATGGTTGGTTCCAGGTTCTTGCTATTGTGAACAATGCTGCGATAAACATTCGTGTGCAGGTATCTTTTTGATAGAGTGATTTGAGTTCTTCAGGGTATATTCTCAGTAGGGGGATTGCAGGGTCATATGGGAGGTTGATATTTAAAGCTTTTAGGAATCACCATACTGTTTTCCACAGAGGTCGCACTAGTTTGCACTCCCACCAACAGTGTAGAAGTGTTCCCTTTTCACCACATCCTCTCCAGCATCTGTTATTTTTTGAGTTATTGATAATGGCCATTCTGACTGGAGTTAGGTGGTATCTCAGTGCAGTTTTAATTTGCATCTCCTTGATGATTAGTGAGGCTGAACATTTCTTCATGTGTCTGTTGGCTGCTCAGATGTCTTCCTTTGAGAAGTGTCTGGTCATATCTTTTGCCCACTTTATAATGGGGTTGTTTGGTTTTTTCTTTTCAGCACGTTTGAGTTCCTTGTAGATCCAAGATGTTAGACCTTTGTCAGACCTGGAGTTGGCAAATACTTTTTCCCAGTCTGTGGGCTGTCTCCCTGCTCTCTTGATGGTTTTTTTTGGCTTTGCAGAAGTTTGTCAGTTTAATGAGGTCCCACTTGTCTACCTTATCTCTTATGGCCTGTGGGTTTCGGGTTTTGTTCAGGAATTGGATGCCAGTTCCAACTTCCATAAGGGTGTGTCCTGCATTTTCTAAGGTTCTTATGGTTTGAGGTTTTACATTTAGGTATCTGATCCATTTGGAGTTAGTTTTTGTGTATGGGGATAGATAGGGGCCTTGTTTGAGTCTTCTGCATGTGGTCAGTCAGTTTTCCCAGCACCATTTACTAATTGTCCTCTCCCCAGTGGTGGGTGGTAGAGGCTTTGTCGAAGATGAGTTGGTTGAGAAATTGAGGTTTTGCTTCTGGAATCTCAATTCTATTCCATTGGTCTATATGCCTGTTCCTGTACCAATACCAAGCTGTTTTGATTATTGTAGCTTCATAGTAAAGTTTGAAGTCTGGTAATGTGATACCTCTTGCTTTGTTGTTGTTTTTTTTGCTGAGGGCTGTTCTGGCTATTCTTGGTCATTTGTGTTTCCATATGAATTCCTGTATTGTTTTTTCTAGGTCTGAGAAGAATGTTGCTGATAATTTGATGGGTATTGCATTAAATCTGTAGTTTGCCTTAGGTAGGATAGACATCTTCACAATGTTGATTCTTCCAATCCGATGAGCATGGGATATTTTTCCACTTGTTTGTGTCATCTTTGATTTCTTTGAGCAGTGTTTTGTAGTTTTCATTGTAAAGGTCTTTCATGTCTCTGGTTAGGAAGATGCCAAGGTATTTCATTTTTTTTGTGGCTATTGTGAATGGAATTGTGCTTTTTATTTGGGTTTCTGTTTATTATTGGTGTAAAGAAATGCGATTGTCTTTTGCACATTTATTTTATACCCTGAGACTTTGCCAAAGTCCTTTATCAGTGGAAGGAGGTTTTTGACAGATTCTTTTGGGTTCTCAAGGTACACAATCATGTCATCTGCAAAGAGAGAGAACTTGACTTCCTCTTTTCCTATTTGGATACCCCTGATTGCCTTCTCTTCTCTGATTGCTCTAGCCAGGACTTTCAATACTATATTGAACAGGAGGGGTGAGAGTGGGCATCCTTGTCTTCCTCCAGTTTTCAGGGGAAATGGTTCCAATTTTTGTCCATTTAGGAGTGTGCTGGCTGTGGGTTTCTCGTAGATGGCTTTTACTATTTTGAAATATGTTCCACATATGCCTAGATGTTCGAGGGTTTTTATCAAGAAGGGGTGCTGGATTTTATCAAAAGCTTTTTCTGCATCTAATGATATAATCATGTGGTTTTTGTTTTGACATCAGTTCATGTATTTAATTACATTTATGGTTTTATGAATGTTGAACCAGTCTTGCATCCCAGGGATGAATCCTACTTGGTCATGATGGATGATTTTTGAGATGTGTTGTTGAATCTGGTTTGCTAGGATCTTGTTGAGAATTTTAGCATCTATGTTCATCAAAGATATTGGCCTGTAGTTCTCTTTCTTTGTTGGGTCTTTACCTGGCTTGGGTATCAATGTGATGTTAGCTTCATAAAATGATTTGGGGAGAGTTCCATCTTTCTCAATCACCTGGAATACCTTCAGTAGGACTGGTATCAGCTCCTCCTTAAATGTCTTGCAGAATTCTGCTGGAAAGTCATCTGGTCCAGGACTTTTTTTTTGAAGGCAGTTTTCTTATTATGTAGTCAATTTTCTTGGTTGTTATTGGTCTGTTTAGGGTCTCAATTTCTTCTTGTTCCAACTTACGCAGGTTGTGTGATGTCATAAAGTCCCCCATTTCCTTAAGGTTTTCAAGTTTGTTTCCATACAAGTGTACATAGCAGTCTCGAATGATCTTTTTTATTTCTTCAGGGTCAGATGTAACTTCAGCTTTTGTGTTTCTGATTGTGCTTATTTGGACTTTTTCTCTCTTTTTCTTGGGTAGTCTAGGGAGACCATCGATCTTGTTTATCCTTTTGAAGAACCAGCTTTTTGTTTCATTGATTTTTTTTGTATTATCTTTTTGTCTTTTACGTCCTGGATTTGGGCTTTTATTTTGGTGATCTGGATTCTTCTGCTGAAGTTAGGGTTTTGGATGTCTTGCTTTTCCAGCTTCCTTAGGTGGTTTGTTAAACTGTTAATTTGTGATCCTTCCATTTTCTTCATGTGCATTTGTAGAGATAGGAATTCCCCTCTTACTTCAGCTTTCATGGCATCCCAGAGATTTTGGTAAGATGTTTCTTCATTTTCATTTGTTTCCATATATCTTTTAATCTCTGTTTTGATTTCATCATTGATCCAGGAGTTGTTTAGCATCATGCTGTTTAGTGTCCATGTCTTTGTGGGTTTTGGGGGGACCTTGTTGATGTTGATGTTGATTTTTATTCCACTGTGGTCTGAGAAGGTGCATGGTAAAATTTCAATCATTCAAAATTTGCTTATGCTTGATTTATGGCCAAGTATGTGGTTGATCTTAGAGTATGTTCCATGTGGTAATGAGTAGAATGTATAGTCTGTGGTCTTTGGATGGAGTGTTCTGTAGGTATCAATTAAGTCCATTTGGTCAAGAGTCACATTGAGGTTCTGGATCTCGTTGATTTTTTGTCCTGATAGTCTGTCTAGGGTTGTGAGTGGGGTATTGAAGTCCCCAGCTATGATAGTGTTAGAGTTGATATCTTTTTGAGTTTACGTAGAAGCTGCTTTATGAAAGCTGACACTCCTATGTTGGGTGCATATATGTTTAAGATGGATATTTCTTGTTGATGGATTGAACCTTTTATCATTATGTAGTGGCCGTCTGTATCTTTTTAAATTTTTGATAGCTTAAAGGGTATTTTGTCTGAAATTAAGATCATGACTCTTCCCTTATTTTGTGTTCCGTCTGCCTGAAAGTTTGTTTCCCATCCTCTTACTTTGAGTCTGTGAGTGTCCTTTCTAGTGAGGTGAGTCTCTTGAAGGCAATAAATTGTTACCTGGTGATATAATTATCCATTTTGCCATTCTATGTCTTTTCAGTGGTGCATTTAGTCCATTCACATTTAGGCTAATTATTGAAATGCAAGAGTTGATCCCTGTCATAAGGTTCTTTCAGAGTTGTTTTTCCTGTTTGTTTGTTGTCTTTCTTTTGGTTTTGGAGTTGGTTCATGTGTGTTTTTAATCTTTTGCCTGTACTCTTGTGAAGAACGTTGTTGTTCTTTTTTCCTTTTCTTCTGTGTTCAGTACTTTCTTAAGTGTTTCTTGTAGAGATGGTCTGGTGGCAGTATAGGTTCTTAGGGATTGGATATCTGGGAAAGATTTCAATTCTCCCTCACTGATGAACCTTAGCTTTGCTAGATAGGTTATTCTTGGTTGAAATTGTTTATCTTTTAGAACTTTGAAGATAGGGCTCCAAGCTCTCCTAGCCTGGAGGGTTTCTATAGATAAATCTGCTGCTATTCTAATTGATCTTCCCTAGTAGGTAGTCTGACCTTTTTCTCTTGCTGCCTTTAGGATTTTTTCTTTTACAGTTACTTTGTTAAGGTGAATTATTATATGTCTGGGAGTTGGTCTTCTCATTTGTGGTCTTGCAGGGGTTCTTTGAATCTCTTGTGTTTGAATTTTTGTATCACTGATGAGATGAGGGAAGTTTTCTTGAATGATTTCATGAAATGTTTGTTCCAGTGTGGCCTCTGACTCTCTCTCTGCCTCAGGAAGGCCAATTACTCTTAGATTGGGTCTCTTGAAGTAATCATTCATCTCTTGAAAGTTTTGTTCTGTCTTTTTAAGCTTCTTTTCTATGTTTTTGAGTTTGGGTTAGTTCTGTATTTTGGTCTTCAAGTTCTGAGATTCTTTCTTCTGCTTGGCTAATTCTGCTTTCCATGCTTATTTGTTTGTTATTTATTTCCATCACAGTATTCTTTACTGCTGTTATTTCTGTCATTGGCTCCTTCCTATTTTCCTCTTGTCTTTCCTAAATTTTTAAAATTCTCTCTATTAATGTCTTGATTTCTGGGTTTGTTGCATGTGACCAGTCATTCTGGGGGCTTTTCATTGTTTGTGTTCCGAAGTCTGTTTTCTGTGTCTGACCTCCCAGGGGTCTGTGTGAGTCCTATATTCTTCTTTTGGTTTTTCTTCATTTGTGCAGGTTTTTCCTCCCTACTTTTCCCTTCCCTCCACTTCCCCATCTTCTTTAATGCTGTTATTCAGGGGTGGAGGGGTTGCTTTTACTTCTGTTTGTTCAATCTCCTATTCTTCCTAATGTATTTCCTCTTGCTTTGTTCAGTTCTAGAGTTGGACTGTAGGTTGAGGGCAGTCCTTTTGCAGTTTTGAGATTTAATTAAGGGGGAGCTGTGATTCAAAATCTCTCTGCAGATCCCAGTATCCGCCAACAGGTGTATGGATAGTCTGAAACCCACTTCCCACTGCCTTGGAATCTGTCCATGCAGTGGGGTTTTAGGTTTACTCCCTGAAAGCAATATGAGGTTAACAGAGGGTAGAGAATGGAGCAGGCAATCAGGGGAAGAGTGGGGTGGAGAGAGAGAGGAGTGAGAGGGAAAACAGATAAGTGTACCGACTGGCAAGTGAAAAGAGACACAAAAACTGAAACAGATAAAAACAATAACCACGACTGAAAAACCAACAACCATATAAAAAACTAAAACATACAATGATGCTGACGTACAAGCTAACCAACCTCCTTATTGGTGTGCTATTCCTCTATACAAAGATGGAGTTTATAGAGAAATAGGAAAAATAATAATAATAAAATAAAAGGAATAGACTAAAGTCAGTAAGCTAACAGAACCAACCAAGCACACTCTGAGACTTTTCCTTTAAGTTCAATGTCCTTTCAGCTCTGATTTCTAGCTGTCTTTGCAGGCTGGTAGAATTGTTCACAGTGAGGGTCAGTTGCCCCTGGTCTGCTGTGAAGAACAGTTCAGATAGACTCCCCGCCCAGTCTGTTACTGAGATCTGGCCTTGCCTATTTATCAAGGGGGAAGAGCATCTGTCATTCCTGTTTGATGTTGTTACCTTGGCTCCCCAGCAGGTGGTGCTGTCTCACTGCTCCAGTAGACCTTTATCTGCAGCTGCTGAAGCCTGCAGTTCAGAGGGGAGGGAGCCGGCGACTGTATCTGCACCAGCAGCGGCCTACTCCCCATACATGGCGGGGGAGCTCCACAGATCTAGCTCCGGGTGAGGGATGTGGCGTGGCAGTGGCAGTGGCAGCAGCAGCTGTGCAGCAGCGATCTCAGAAGATCCTGCTTACGGGAGCTTCATGGTCCAAAGTTGTGGGTCATCTCCCGCATGGTCAGGCAATGACCGCAGCAGCGGCATCCTGGCTGCAGCAGTGGCCCAGACCGCTGTGATGTTGGAGCAGAGGCAGCGGTGGCGGCTGAGCTCCTTGTGAAGAGCAGGCTGCTGAAGATGGGAGCTGCAGCCCATGGGAGAGAGCTAGGGTTTTTAATGAGTGTTCTCTTTCGCAGAGGGTCTCACAGACCATTCTTCTTTTTCTTTTTTCTAATCATTTGACATGTAAAGTTCTAAGTGGAGAATGGGATTCAATACTCATTTGTCAAACAAATTATCTCTTGGTCAGGAATATACACAGTCAATGTCATATGAAGAGGTGACTAAGAATATGCAGCCAAAATATTTAGGAGAAAAGTATTACAGAGATGTCTAAGGCAATTGATTTTTTTGATTGTTATTTTACTAGATTTGTGATGTTTGTGTTATCTGTCAGCTTTTAAAAGTTCCTAAATTGTTTATTTTCTCATTCTAAATATTCACTTTCATACCACATTTTATTTTAGTTTTGTATTCTTCTTCTTCTTTTTTCTTTTTTTTTTTGCACGATTTTTTGAGAAGACAGAAAAGCTCCCACAGTGGGAGGGGACCTGAAGGGGTTGCCCTATTCTTCTTAAACAAGAGCAAAATGGAGTGTAGCTTCAGGCTCCACAGAACCTGGATCCAATCCTGCCCAGGATGTGTGTACCAAAATCTGAGACTGAGAAGTCTCCTTCCAAAAGTAGCTAGCCCTTCCCTCTCCACCTCCATGGGAGGGCACAAATGCAGACCACACTGATAACTGTCTCCTGGGAAACCCTCTCCCTGGAGCCTTCAACCCATACTCTTTCGTGCCTTATAGGTGAGTGATTACTGATGGAGGAAGAACCAGCTTCTCCATCCTTACTTGTGTTGGGGGAGTCCCAGGAGAACTCATTACATCCCACATCATACTTGGCCTTTTGGAGTCCAAGGCCAAAACTCAAAGTCAAAACTCCTTATTAACATCCTACAAAATAACAAAGCAAATAAACATGAATTTCAGATCATGGGTAATGCTATAAAGAAAATTATACAATAAAGATTAGGAATGGAGCCTAATTCCCATAACCAAGACCTGTATGAGGAGAAGGAACCACTAGCAGATGATCTGGGGGCAAAGGGAACAAGTACAAGAGCCCAGAGGAGAAACTGAGATGGGCATAGTCAAGGGCCTAAAAGAAGTCCAGTCTATCTGCAGTACATCTAATTGAGATCTATCTAGATCTTATCTTGACCTGCTAAGTAGTTGGAGTCAAAGTCTGGCAAGAGTCTAGATTAAACAAGACTTTGTAAGTCCTACAGAAATTTATTTATTTATTTATTTATTTATTTATTATTAATTTTTGAGTTGGAGTCTCATTCTGTTGCCCAGATTGGAGTGCAGTACCTGCTCCTGGCCACTGCAGCCTCGAACTGCTGGGCTCCAGTGATCCTTCCACCTCAGCCTTCCAAGTAGCTGGACCTATAGGTGCATGCTACCATGCCCGGCTAATTTTTTATTTTTTATAGAGATGAGGTCTCGCCAAGTTGCCCAGGCGGGTCTCGAACCCGCGGGCTCAGGCAATCCACTCACCTCAGCCTTCCAAAGGCGCGGGATTACAGGCTAAGCCACTGAGCCCGGCTAGCAATTTATCTTATTCTACATGGAAAGAGAAGTCAATTGATGGTTTTAGTAGAGCTGTGAAGTGACTCAGATTTATTTATTTACTTATTTGAATTGGAGTCTCACTCTGTCGCCCAGACTGGAATGCAGTGGCACGCTCCCGGCCACTGCAGCCTTGACCTGCTGGGCTCCGGCGATCCTTCCACCTCAGCCTTCCAAGTAGCTGGAACTACAGGCGCGTGCTACCACACCTGGCACATTTTTTTAATTTACTGTAGAGATGAGGTCTCGCCAAGTTGCCTAGGCGGGTCTTGAACTGTGGGCTCAGGCAATTCACTCACCTCAACCTCCCAAAGCGCGGGATTACAGGATGAGCCACCAAGCCCAGCCTGTGGTTCAGATTTTTACTTTTTTAAAAAAAGGATAAGTATGGTTGCTATGGGAAAGTAGAGCATAAGACAGAGAAAAAATGGCTGGGCTCAGTGGCTCAGCCTGCAATCCCAGCACTTTGGGAGGTTGAAACAAGTGGGTTGCCTGAGCCCATGGATTCAAGACCCACCTGGGCCTTGAAAAAAATCAAAAATCAGCTGGATGTGGTAGCATGCGCCTATAGTTCTGGCTCCTTGGAAGGCTGAGGCGGAAGGATCGCTGGAGCCCAGCAGGTCGAGGCTGTGGTGGCTGGGAGCATGCCACTGCACTCCAGTCTGGGCAACAGAGTGAGACTCCAACTCAAAAAAAAAAAAGTGACTGAAAGCCATTACAGAAGTCCAGGTAAAAGATGACTAATTGGATTAGGATGGTGGCTGCTGAAGTGATCAGCAGGACTAGCCTGGGTACCAAAACCAGATGAATAATTTATCACTCCTTATTAGATCTCAGTTGGCTGGTCTCAGTGCTGGTAGCAGTCAAGCCTTCAGATAACATCACAGACCCTGAGCCAATACCTTGATTGTAACCTTGTGAGATGCTGTGAAGCAGAAGACCCAAGCAAACTGTGCCCAGATTCTTGACTCACAGAAATTGTGAAATAACAGTATTGGGATAATTTGTTACACAACAATAAAGTATTAAAACAGCTTCCAAATGATACTGATGCTCTTGATCTGAGGACCACATTGAGTAGCAAGGGAGTCAAGGAGAAAAGTGAGATAATTTGAAGAGAGGATAGAGTGTTCCACAAAAGGTGGTCAGTCTGTGGTTTGACAGTATCTTAGCCATTGCACATGCTGTTGTCAGTTCTGCTGGTGCTATCATAACCAGTATAAATAAACCAAATGCTTGCATATACATGTTTCTTTACCTGTCTCAGAAGTTGTTAATGACCTGCAAGTGCCCTGAAGAAAGAGAATCTGTGAGAAAAAGAGTCAATAAAATTGGGCAAATAAATTCCCTTGAGAATGTGCTTAGGGTTGGAAAATTATAATTTTCCATAAAGCTCTTTATTATTGATGACTTCAATTATCTTCATAGAGGTGGAAACTTTCCTTTTAGGTATTAGCTTTAAAAAACTGTTATTGGGCTGGCCATGGTGGTGCATGCCTGTAATCCCAGAACTTTGGGATGTTGAGGCAGGATGACATCTTGAGTCCACAAGTTTGAGACTAGCTGACTTAACATAGCAAGACCTAATCTCTACAAAAAAATTTTAAAATTAGCCAGATGAGTCGGGCTCGGTGGCTCAGCCTGTAATCCCCTTTGGGAGGCTGAGGTGAGTGGATTTCCTGAGCCCGCAGGTTCGAGACCTGCCTGGGCAGCGAGACCTCATCTCTACAATAAATCAAAAAATCAGCCAGGCGTGGTAGCGTATGCCTGTAATTCCGGCTACTCGGAAGGCTGAGGCTGAAGGATCGCCAGAGCCCAGCAGGCGAGGCTGCGGTGGCCGGGAGTGGCCACTGCACTCCAGTCTGAGCGACCGAGTGAGACTCCAACTCAAAAAATAAATAAATAAATAATAAATAAATTAGCCAGATGTGGTAATGTGCCCCTGTGGTCCCAGCCACTTAGAAAGCTGAAGAGGGAGGATCACTTGAGCCCAGGAGTCCAAGGGTGCAGTGAGTCGTGATCATGCTACTGTACTCCAGCCTGGGTGACAGAGTGAGATTCTGACTCAAAAACAAAACAAAATAAAAAAGAATTCACTATTTTTTGTGTGTATGTGTGTGTTGGAGCCTCACTCTGTCGCCTAGACTGGAGTGCAGTGACTGCTCCCGGCCACCGCAGCCTCGACCTGCTGGGCTCCGACGATCCTTCTGCCTCAGCCTTCCGAGTAGCCGGAATTACAGGTGCGTGCTACCACACCCAGCTAATTTTTTGATTTTATTGTAGAGATGAGGTCTCACCTGCCCAGGCGGGTCTCGAACCCGCGGGCTCAGGCAATCTACTCACCTCAGCCTCCCAAAGGTGCATGATTACAGGCTGAGCCACCGAGCCCTGCTAGAATTCACTATTTAAAAAAAATAAAACATTTTAAATCTTATAGCACAGTAAGAATGTATTCCTAATACATACAGCAACATAAATAAATCTTAAAAACATCAAGTGAAGGTGCCAGACACAAAAAGATACACACTATATAATTTCATTTATATGAACTTTAAGAAATAGCAAAACGAGTCTATGGTAACAAGTCAGAATAGTAGTGATTTCTAAGAAGGGGAGTATTGACTACAAGCAGCCACAAAGGAAACTTCCGGGGTGACAGAAATGCCTTATACATAGACCTATATTGTGAGTATGGATGTATACAAATATACAATTTATTCAGCTGAATGCTTAAGATTTGTGTACTTTATTATATGCAAAGTATACATCAATTGAAAAAGAAAGGAAAGAGGCAGTATAGTGATAGATGAGTCTGGATCTCTTAGAAGGTATCTAGGCTGGAGACACAAATTTGAGATTTAGAGAAGAGACCCTTGGATTAAGCCCCAGGGAACCAGAGGTTGGGAAAAGGAAAATAAGTCAGCAAAATATACTAAGGTCAAGAATGAGATGGGAGAAAAAACAGGAAAGTAAGGGTTCCGGACAATTGCTTTAACAATGGAATGATTGCATGAAATGCTACTGAAAGCTTGAGATAAAGGCAGAGAAATATCAGTATAAAAGACACATCAGCTATCACAATAGACTCTGTCTTCCAAGGTAACCCTACTTCCAACCCTAACCCCACCACTCACTCCCTCAACACACAGCCCCAAAACCCAAGTTGCTGATTTAAATAACTACAGGAGGCCTGGTGGCTCATGCCTGTAATCCCAGCACTTTGGCAGGCAGGGGTGAGGGGATTGCCTGAGTCCAGGCGTTCGATACCAGCCTGGACAACTTGGTGAGACCACAATTCTACAATAAATCAAAAAATTAGCAGGGCGTGGTGGCACGTGCCTGTGGTTCCAGCTACTTGGAAGGCTGAGAAGGAAGGATCGTCTGAGCCCAGCAGGTGGAGGCTGCGGTGGCCGTGAGCATGCTACTGCACTACAGTCTGGGCGACAGAGTGAGACGCTGACTCAACCCCCCCCCAAAAAAAACCAACGAAACAAACAAAAAAAATCCAACAATAAGTAAATACATACATAAATAAATAACTATAGCAGTAGCTTTTTTTAAAAGTCCACCTGAAAATCAGTTGAAAAAATTTTAAATTATCTTAAAATTCACCACACTGATAAATCTTCAAGACTCAGGTTTACTTTTAAAACACAAACAAAAAAGAACATTAAATTACAGACTTTTTTCTTTAAAGAGTCTTGAAACCCTTGTTTTTGAAAGAGTGTACCAATAAGGCCACGATTAACTACGCCTACCTAAGGTCTCTGTGTAATTATTTTTCTGTGAACCCTGTACCCCAGTCTTTTGTCTATTTTTCTAGTGGATTACCGATTGCTAATTGCTACATAATTTACGAGCATTTAAGATACGTGTATGGGGGAGGGAAATCCAAGGTAAAGAGAAGATGATGAAACTGCTGTTACAGAACGAGTTTACCAGCCATTCTTCCACGAGTCTGGAATCCGGCCAAAGAGGTAGCTGGTCTCTAGGGCAACTGCAACAGCATCCCGGACCGACAGCACATGCTCGGAAGATCTCGCCGGAACCCTAACCTCGTCGTACGCATGCTCACTTGATTCCAACCGGAAAATGTATGTGCGCAGGCTCCAAAGACCCAGCGCCTCTCTGAGGTCTCAGGAAGTGGCGTCAGGTCAGGCGCCGGCTCTCTGGAGCATGCGCACACAAACGCGCCCGCCTAGGAGGGTTTCCACAACCAACTGAAGGTGGTTTCTGCTGTTGTTAATGTCACCCGCTGCACTTGGTGTCGGAAGATGTGCAGAGGCATCACCCTGAGATGAAGAGGAAATCCCAGTTCCACTGCCTTATGGCGTCTTCCTGTGACTCTCAAACAAAGAAACACCGCGTGACATCAGCAGGTAGTCATCACCTGGCCCTTCCAAATGGTGTCTAAAGCGAGTTTTTAAAAGTTACGTTTTTGGCCGTGCGCGGTGGTTTAGCCTGTAATCCCAGCACTTTGGGAGACCGGGACGAGAGGATGGCCTGCGCCCGGGGGTTCGAGACCAGCCTGGGCAAATTGGCAAGCCCTCGTCTCTACAATAAATCAAAAAATCAGACAGGCATGATGGCACTTGCCTGTGGTTCCAACTACTTGGAAGGCTGAGGCAGAAGGATCGCCGGAGCCCAGCAGGTCGAGGCTGCGGTGGCTGTGAGCGTGCCACTGCCCTACAGCCTGGGCAACAGAGTGAGACTCCAACTCAAAAAAAAAAGTTATGTTTTCTGTTGAGGACATTGATTAACGTGTCGGGTGTTTAATAATAAGCTACATGCTTAAAAATATTGCAGAGACTGCGCTGTAGAGATAGGTGCCCGGACAGAAGAGCCTGAGGATAAGCCACTTGCCATTCGCGGAGAAAAAGATGCTCTGACTTTACCGATTTGGCTGATGTGATGGAGAATTAGACCTTACAGAGGGATGTCACTGATTCTGAAAAGGAAGCTGTCTCATTCACGTTTCTGCATTTTGTGAGACTTCGAAAGCTTCACTGCCAAGAGTTTTCAAGCTTGGATGTTGGAGAGAAGGCTCTGGATCCTGAGGACTGTTTTCCCCAATAAGGAGCTGTAATGTTGGCTGCACCACCCTTCCCCACAAATATCTCCTGTGTCTGGTATCTGCTTGTATTGTGGCCTGAAGAGAGAAGTTTCTTTAGGGGCCAATGAATTTTTTTAATAGGTCTTACCAGCACATTAATATTTTAAATTTATTTATATTAGGTTGAAATGTCTGATAGTAGTGTTAAGAAGAAGATGTGATAGAGAAGGCTGAGTTAAATGTTTTGTGAAAACCCACAGTTGGGGGCCGGGCACAGGGACTCATGCCTATAATCCCAGCACTTTAGGAGGCTGAGGTGAGAGAATTGTCTGAGCCCACGGGTTCGAGACGAGCCTGAGGAGCGTGGCGAGACCTCATCTCTATGATAAATCAAAAAATTAGCCGTGCCTGTAGTTACAGCTACTTGGAAGGCTGAATCGGAAGGATCACCTGAACCTAGCAGGTTGAAGTTGTGGTGGCTTTGAGTGTGCCGCTGCAGTCCAGCCTGGACAACAGCGTGAGACTCCAACTCCAAAAAAAAAAAAAAAAGAAAGAAAACCCAGTTTCCCCCCACTATTTCAGAAGCTACCTCATATCTGTTGAGATGCTTCATCACAGTTCTAGTGGGCCAGCTAGTTCAGAAAATGGGCTGGGTGCAGTGGCTCACACTTTGACAGAAAGTTTAAAAAATTAGCTGGTTGTGGTGGCGTGTGCCTGTAATCACAGCTACTCAGGAGTCTGAGGTAGGAGGATCACTTGAGTTCAGGAGTTTGAGGCTGTGGTGAGCTATGATTGTGCCACTGCACTCCAGCTTGGGAGACAGAGTGAGACTCCAGTTCAAAGCAAAACAAAACTCATTAATGCCATCTACTCAGAAATGTGAACAAGTTTCTTATCATAAGAAAAAGGTAGAATATAATTGATCCTGAGCCCCATCATCCTGAGCGGTAAGTAAACCTCAAAAATAGAAGCCAGTTGAAAAAATATCTACTCATTTTCTTAAGATAGCATTTCCAATAAAATTTTACTTCACTGTGATTTTGGTCAGTGGCATATTAATAATAATTATAATAACTAAATCCACATGACATCAACTTTTAGAGACTCTGGTCACAGGAAAATTTTAAACCTTTTTCTTTTTTTGAGTCAGAGCCTTACTCTGTCACCCAGCCTAGAGTGCAGTGGCATGATCACAGCTAACATAGCCTCCATCTGCTGTGCTCAGGCAATCCTTCCGCTTCAGCCTTCCAAGTAACTGGAACTACAGGCATGCACCACCATACCTGGCTAATTTTTTTTGATTTGATGCAAAGATGAGGTCACCATGTTGCCCAGACTGGTCTTGAACTCCTGGGTTCAGGCAATCCTCTTGCTTCCGCCTCCCAAAGTGCTGGTTTACAGACGTGGGCCACCACACCCAGCCTAAACATTTTAATTTTAAATTGTATTATTTTAGAGAAGTTTGTCAGGGTGATCAGTAAAAGACTTTGAAGCAGACATTACGATAAAATTCTGTAGGGGAAGTGAATTAGAAGTAGGAGTTAAAGTAGAAAAATCAATAATGAAAATGTGTATGTTAAAGAGAGCTATTTTATTGTTTTTTCTTTGTTTTCGTTTTTGTTTTTTGTGGTGGAGTCTTACTCTGTTGCCCAGGCTGGAGTGGAGTGGCACATTCATGGCCACCCCAGTGTCGACCTGCTGGGCTCCAGCGATCCTTCCGCCTCAGCCTTCCAAGTAGCCGGAACTACAGGTGTGTGCTACCACACCTGGGTAATTTTTAAAAATTTATTGTAAAGACGAGGTCTTACCAAGTTGCCCAGGCTGGTCTCAAACCCGCAGGCCCAGGCAATCCACCCACCTCAGCCTCCCAAAGTGCTGGGATTACAGGCTGAGCCACTAAGCCTGGCCTGGTTTTTCTTTTTTAATGGATGATGATTATCAAATCATATTTAGATCTGGGCGTGGTGGGTCATGCCTGTAATCCCAGCACCTTGGGAGGCAGAGTCAAGAGGATTGCATGAGCCCATGAGTTCAAGACCAGACTGGGTAACTTGGTGAGACCTCATCTCTACAATATATCAAATAATTAGCTAGTATGGTGGCATGCGTGTGTGGTTCCAGCTACTTGGAAGGCTGAGGTGGAAGGATCACCTGAGTCCCCCAGTTCAAGGCTATGGTGGCTGTGAGCATGCCACTGCATTCCAGTCTGGGTGACAGAGTGAGACATCTACTTAAAAAAACAAACAAACAGAAAAATCATATTTAGATTTATTGAATACATTTAAAAAATTGATGTGGCAAGGTTAAAATACCAATATATATAGTATTCTGGAAATTACAGCCTTTGCAACAACTTAATGTGAAAAATTTTAGATGTTAAAATGTCCCAAGAGGGTACACAGCTTTCCAACATTCTTCTGGAGTGGAGTAAGCAAATGAGTTTGAAGAGCACTGCTGAGGACCGTTATTTCAAATTTTGCTGTGAGGGAGAACAGAGAAATGAGGTCACGGTAAATGTAGGGTTGAGAGAAGGATGTTTCAAAGTGTGAGAGTAAGCATGTTTTCCGCTGATGGGAGTGACCTGCTGGATAGAGGTGGGCAGAACAGGGCAATAGAGGCCTCAGGAAGTTGAGAGCCAAAGGGATACATGGCAAAAGCAGAGTGACTGGTAACCTTGACACAGGAGGACAGGAGAGGGTGGCTGCAGGAGTAGGTGAAGGGAAATAAAAGTCTCCTTTCTTTCTTCAACCAAAAACAGGATGAGGTGGGGCATCAGCTGAGTGGGGTGCGGGCTGTGAGAAGTGAGTGTTTTGGATAAGTTAAGAAGTGGTAGAAAGACACATTATCTGAAGTCTACATTGATAACCTAAACAGACATCCAAATGTATTTAGTAATCAGTTGAAAAATGTGTTTTTACTTTATAGAAGTGAACTCTTGTGATCTATATAGTTTGGGAATTCTTTCCTAAAAAGACAACATTACAATTAACATGTTTCCCCCCCCCTTTTTTTTTGAGTCGGAGTCTCACTCTGTCATTCAGGCTGGAGTGCAGTAGCACACTCATAGCCACTGCAGCCTTAACTTGCTGGGCTCAGGTGATCCTTCTGCCTCAGCCTTCCAAGTAGCTGGAACTACAGGCGTGTGCCACCACACTTGGCCAGTTTTTCTTGACTTACTGTAGAGTTGCGGTCTCACCAAGTTGCCTAGGCTAGTCTTGATCCCTTGTGCTCCGGCATTCTTCCCACTTCTGCCTCCCAAAGTGCTGATATTACATATATGAGCCACTGTGCCTGGCAACATTTTTCCCATTAACCAACTCCACATATATCGGTTTTCATATGTTTTAAACATTTTAAAATCCTCTCACAAATCTCAAAAGTCATCAATGTTTGATAAATATTGTCACCTCTGACTCTAAATATGGAATATGCGAGGGTCATTACTGCCATTTTTTTGGGTATTTTTGCACATTTTATGCCACTTAGAGAAAGAAAGAAATATGACAGTCATATAAGGCAAATAATGATGAAAGTTCTTGATACATCAGAAGTGAATATACAATAAAATTTTATTTTAAGATTCTGCTAAAAGTGCTTTGTTCCTAAGGACAAATATGCTTAATTTCTGTTGAAATTGTAGAGAGGTTTTGAGTATTTAAAAATTTGTGTTTTTTTAATAAAGATGATGGATTTTAGTCAAGCTGGTGATTGGACAGCAAATGTATTACCTTAGTTATTAACATGTCTACTATGTAAAATATTAAGACACTAAAAAATAGAGCTATTAAAAACTTTAAAATAGGAATTTTTTGTTTCTAGATACAGGTTCTCTGTTGCCCAGGCTGGAGTGCAGTGGCACAGTCATATCTCACTACAGCCTCAAACTCTTAGGCTCAAACAATCTTCCCACCTCAGCCTCCTGAGTACCTGGGACTTCAGGTGTGTGCCGCCAAGCCTGGGTCCTTTTAAAGATTTTTTTAAGAGATGGGGTCTTGTTATGTTGTTCAGGCATATCTCAAATTCCTGGCCTCAAGTGATCCTCCCGCCTCACCTCCTGAGTAGCTAATATCAGAGGCACGAGCCACCATACCCAGCTCAGAATGCATTTAATGCTATACGAGTAGTCATACATATCATCTACCAGAAACATGTGTCACCCTGTACTTTTCTCTGTCTTCCCTACCCCCAAAGTCCAGTCAAGAAAGCGTGTCCCTCCCAACTCAAATCTGTTTCTCTCCATCATGCTCACTTATCGTGACAGTCTTCTAAATGGTCTTCCTCCAAGTGATGTTTCTCTTTCGTCCATTCTTTATCCTGTAGCCAGAGAAAAATATTCTACACATTTTCATATGCCACTGCCCTGTTTAGCTCTTTCTCTGGTTCATCATTGCTCTTACAGTCATAGTCTCTTTTCCAGCCTTATCCCTCATCTTTTCCTGTCACCCCTACTCTGCTCCAGGCACATCAGCTTTTCCTGAAAGAACCACACCCTTTTACCTCCAGGGCCTCGTTTGTGCTTTCTCTCATTCCCGGAGAACACTGGCATCCCCTTTGTGTGGACAGCGCCAACTTCACCTCAGTCTAAGTGTCACTTTCTTTGGAGAGTTTTCTCCTGACCTCTCTTCTCCCCATCCAGAGTGTAGATTTGGGGGTTCTTCTCTGAATTCCCATTGGACTCCATGTTCTTCCAGGCATAGAAATTATCTTGGTTTGTCAGGCTATTATAACAAAATACCATAAACGGGTGTAAGTATAGAACAGTATTTCACTGTTCTGGAGGCTGGGAATCCCAGATCAAGACAGATTTGGTGGGATTCCTAGATCAAGACACTTGGTGAGGGCTCACTTCCTGGTTCCTAACCTCACATGGCAGTAGGGGTAAGGGGTCTCTCTCAGGCCTCTTAAGTAAGGGCACTCATTAAATATCAAAAAGTCTAATTGTAGTATCTGAAACAACAAGGAAATATATTTTTCTCCCTTGAATGTCCTGAGGTAGCTTAGCCAAAGGCTTAATGCACCAGCCTGAGTTTTGTTAAATCTTCCTTTTTTCCTTTTCTCAGTGTGACAGCAACTTCGTCCTCCTCTTTTGGTTTCCCTCATGGCTGCAATATGGTTTCAGCAGCTGCAAGCATGATGTTCTGATGTCCAAAGGCTTGAAGAAGAAGAGTATATGCCCCTTATTTATGCCTGTGTTTAATTTTTCATTTTTTTGTAATTAATTTTTATATACATATACCAACCATTGACTTTCTGTTTTCTTCTTTGTTCAAATTGATTGTTAAATGTTGTGGAACCAAAATCTTAAAATACATAATATGCTTTACAAATATTAATAGGAAACATTATTTTGTTTAAAATATTATTAGTTCCTTCCTCCCTCCCTCCCTCCCTCCCTCTCTTCCTTCCTTCCGAGTTGGAGTCTCACTCTGTTGGCCAGGCTGGAGTGCAGTGGCATGCTCCCTCGGCCTGCCAAGTGGCTGGAACTACGGGCATGCACTACCACATCCAGCTAACTTTTTGATGTATTGTAGAGATGAGGTCTTACCAAGTTTCCCTGAGGGTTTGAGATCAGCCTGGGCAACTTGGCAAGATTTCCTCTCTACAATAAATCAAAAAATTAGCTGCGCATGGCAGTGTGCACCTGAAGTTCCAGCTACTTGGAAGGCTGAGGTAGAAGGATCACTGGAGCCCAGCAGGTTGAGGCTGCGGTGACTATGAGCATGCCACTGCACTCCAGCCTGGGCGACAGAGTGAGACTCCAACTCAAGAAAAAAAAAGGGAAAAATAATTGGATAGTCTTCAAACATTTCTTTAAATATATCTATTTTCAAGTGTAGAGGGAAGTTAAAAGAATACATATTATATATAGTGGATTTATGAATTTACTTTACAACATTGAGGTATTTGATTTGTCTAAATCCAATTTTAACCAATTCAAGCCCAGACTCACAGTCCCCTCACCCCTTTAAGTCACATACACAATCTAGTACTGGCTTCCCCCTGACATGTAATTCATTCTGTCTAGTCATTGGCTTTTTTGCCAATCTCAGCATTCACTGAGATGTATTTACATCATCGTCTGATCACCAACTGAGTGCTCTATTGAAAACCAAAGTCTAGTTTGAAGGGAGTAGGGAAGAAGGGTGATGAGCTGAGCATGGTGGCTGATGCCTATAATCCCAGGACTTTGAAGGCCAAGGCAGGAGGATCACTTGAGATCAGAAGTTTGAGACCAGCCTAGGCAACATAACAAGGTCTTGTCTCTACCAAAAAAAAAAAAAAGAAGAGAAAAAAGCCAGTGTGGTGGCACATGCCTATCGTCCCAGCTTCTCAGAGGCTGAGGCAGAAGGTTCACCTGGTGCCAGGAGGCAGAGGCTGTGATGAGCCATGATCATGACACTGCACTCTAGCCTGGGTGACAGAGTGAGAGCCTGACTCAAAAAAAAAAAAAAAAGGCCAGGTGTAGTGACTTATGCCTGTAATACCAGTACTTTGGGAGATTGAGGTCACTTGAGCCTAGGTGTTCAAGACCAGCCTGGGGAACATAGCAAGACCTCATGCCTTCAAAAGATAAAAAAAATTAGTCGGGCTTTGGAGGCTGAGGTGAGTGGATTGCCTGAGCCCACAGGTTCGAGACCCGCCTGGGCAGTGAGACCTCATCTCTACGATAAAAATAAAAATTTTTAAAAAATCAGCCAGGCGTGGTAGCGCATGCCTGTAATTCCGGCTACTCGGAAGGCTGAGGCGGAAGGATCGCCGGAGCCCAGCAGGTCGAGGCTGCCGTGGCCGGGAGCGGCCACTGCACTCCAGTCTGGGCGACAGAGTGAGACTCCAACTCAAAAAAAAAAAAAAAGATAAAAAAAATTAACCAGGCCGGGTGGTGTGCACTGTAGTACCAGCTACTTGGGAGGCTGAGGCAGAAGGGTCACCTGAGCCCAGGAAATCAAGGAGGTGGTAAGCCATGAGTGTGCCACTGTACTCCAACCTGAGACAGAGTGAGACCCCAACTCAAAAAAAAAAAAGAATGATACATAAGAAAATAAGAACAGTGAGTAGGGATGGGGCTAGAGACTGGGTAGAAGAGAAATAAGGATGACCATGTTTGTCCCCATTAGGTGTGAAGCAACTGCTTCTCAGTCCCAAATGCGCCCTTCTGTATTGTGCTTTGTGATGCTGGGGCTGGGAGGCTGCGCTTCTCCTTTCCAACTGACTCCCTTTACGAGGTCTGAGGAGACTAAAGGGTAGCAGGAGAGGAGAAGAGACACTCCTGTCTGTTAGCTTCCTGTTCCTGTCAGTGGCCTCCAGCCGCGAGTCTTCTCTCGGGCAGCAGTGGTTGGTTTCAGGGTCCAGCTTTCCTTGGCTTTCCCAGAACAGCCTTGTCACAGTCTCTTAGACTGGCACTGCCTAGCCAGAGCCCGTTCCCACGAAGGTGGGTCTCAGTTCCACAGGTGCTTCTTCCAGGCCCCAAAGGCACTGACACCAGCCTGGCAGCCCCTTCCTCTGAGCATTTAGATTCCAATAATTCCACCTTCTGTGCTTTGTTCCCTCAGTCTTAGGGGTGGCAACTGCTTCTTGCAATTATTGTATTACCTCAATATCCTCTGTGCACATCTAAAATTCGACAATGCCTGTTGAACCAATTCCTCATATTAAACCCTCTCTCTGGAAAAACCTAGTATGGTTTCTGTATCCCTGAATAATATAATCTTTTTTTTTTTTTTTTAAGAAATAAGAATTTGATGTATGGTAAATATATTTCAAATCAATACAGAGAAATGGTGGCTATCAATGTGAATGAAAATTATATCTACATTATATAATAACATCATCTTTTAATGGTATTTATTATTTAAATCATGCAAACTATTAAGAAAAAGAAACAGCCGAACACGGTGGCTTACACCTATAATCCCAGCGCTTTGGGAGGCGAAGGGGAGAGGATTACCAGAGCCAAGGGTTTTGAGACCATCCTGGGCAACTTGGCGAGAGCTTGTCTCTACAATAAATTTAAAAAATTAAGTGGGTGTGGTGGCACACACCTATAGTTGCAGCTACTTGGAAAGCTGAGGTGGAAGGATTGCCTGAGCCCAGCAGGTTGAGGCTGTGGTGAGCTATGATTGTGTCACTATACTCCAATCTGGGACAGAGTGAGACTCCAACTTAAAAAAAAAAACCCCAAACAAACTAAAAGTAAATACTGGAATGCCTGGCAGAATAGGAAGATTTCTTAAATAAGACACAGAAAGTACTAACCACCAAAGAAAAGAAAAATGGCAAATAAAATTACATTAAAATTAACTTTCATAAGCAAAAGCACCATAAACAAAGTGAAAATGCCATAGTCTGGAATAAGATATGTACAACGCATGAAAACAATATAGAGTTAGCATCCAAAGTATGAAAAAATCTTACATGCTTACTTCGGCAGCACATATACTAAAATTGGAAAGAGAGAAGATTAGCATGGCCCCTGCACAAGGATGACATGCAAATTCGTGAAGTGTTCCATATTTTTCAACCACTGGGGAGAGGAGAACCTATTCAGTAAATGGTGCTGGGAAAACTGGCTGACCACATGCAGAGGACAGAAACAGTACTCCTACCTGTCACCACACACAACTCTAAATGGATCAAAGACCTAAACATAAAACCTCAAACTATAAGAATCTTAGAAAATGCAGGAGACAGCCTTATGGAAATTGGAATAGGCAACCAATTCCTGATCAAAACCCCAAGTGCCCATGCCATAAGAGATAAGATAGACAAGTGGGACTGCATCAAACCGAAAAGCTTCTGCAAAGCAAAATAAACCATCAAGAGAGTGGGGAGACAGCCCACAGAATGGGGACAAATGTTTGCTAACTCTATCTGACAAAGGGGACAAATGTTTGCTAACTCTATCTGACAAAGGCCTAACATCCAGGATCTACAAGGAACTCAAATGTGCCTAAAGGGAAAAAATAAACAGCCCTGTTAAAAAGTGGTCAAAAGATATGAATAGACACTTCTCAGAAAAAGCAGCCAACAGATACATGAAAAAATGCTCAGCCTCATTAATCATCAAAGAAATGCAAATTAAAGCCACAGTGAGATACCACCTAATTCCAGTCAGGATGGCCATCATCAATAACTCAAAAAACAACAGATGCTGGAGAGAATGTGAGGAAAAGGGAACACTTCTACACTGTTGGTGGGAGTGCAAACTAGTACAACCTCTGTGGAAAACAGTGTGGCTATTTCTAAAAAACCTAAAAACCAACCTTCCACATGACCCAGCAATCCTCCTTCTGGGATTATACCTAAAGGAACTCAAATCATTCTACAGAAGAGACCTGCCCACACGTTTACTGCAGCACTATTTGCAATAGCAAAAACATGGAACCAACCGTGCTGCCCATCGAAAGTGGACTAGATTTTTTTTTAAAAGGTGGTACATATACACAATATAATAGTTTGTAGCCATAAAAAAGGACAAAATTATGGACTTCACAGCAACTTGGATGGAACTAGAGTCTATAACACTCAGTGATCTATCAGAAACAAAGAACTGAGTGCCGCGTGTTCTCACTCATAAGGAGACCCTGAACATTTGTCATAATACTGTAAGAAACAGATTGCCAGTAGCAGGAAACTGCCGGGGTGGGGGGGGTCACATAACATCAATAAGGGTACCTGATTCATACCAGGAGAAGTGAGGACCAAAGGGAGGCCCAAACTTTACCTGTATGATGACCACTTGTATACCTAATCCTGAACTGTACCCCACAACTTTAAAATAAAAAAAAATAAACTGTACAAAAATCAGTATTTTTAACCCAACAGAAAAATAGAGCTGGGCACAGTGGCTCATGCTGTAGTCCCCACACTTTGAGAGACTGAGGCAGGAGGATAGCTGGAGTCCAGGAGTTTGAGGCTGTAGTGAGCTATGACTACACCACCGCACTCTAGCCTGGGTGACAGAATGCGACCTGGTCTCAAAAACGAAAAAGGGCTGGACTCAGTGGCTCAGCCTGTAACCCCAGCACTTCGGGAGGCCGAGGCGAGTGAATTGCCTGAGCCCGCGATTCAAAACCAGCCCAGGCAACTTGGGGAGACCTCGTTTCTACAATAAAAATAAAAAATTAGCCGGGTGTGGTAGTGCACACCTGTAGTTCTGGCTACTCAGAAGGCTGAGGTGGAGGGATCACCGGAGCCCAGAAGTTCAAAGCAGGGGTGGCCATGAGCATGCCACTGCACTCCAGTCTGGGCGACCAAATGAGACTCCGACAAGACAAGACAAGAAAAGAAAAATATGTGCTATGGTTGGATATTTTAAGTCCTCCAAAATTCGTGTTGAAATTTAATCCCTTTTAAAATGCAAGTGTTGCCAATGTGATACCAATGTGATTAAGAGGTGGGGTCTTTAAGAGGTGATTAGGCTATGAGGGCTGCTCCCTCAGTGAGATTAAGATCCTTTTTTGGAACGGACTTGGTGGCTCACTCTGTAATCCCAGCACTTTGGGAAGTCAAGGCGAGTGGATTGCCTGAGCCTGAGGGTTTGAGACCAGCCTGGGCAACTTGGTGAGACGTGGTCTCTACAATAGACCACAAAAACTAGCCGGGTGTGGTGGTGTGCATCTGTAGTTCCAGCTACTTGGAAGGTAGAGGTGGAAGGATTACCCGAGCCCAGCGGGTTGAGGCTGTGGTAGCTATGAGCATGCCACTACACTCCAGCCTGGGCGAAAGAGTGAGACTCCAACTTAAAAAAAAATCTTTTTTTTTTCTTCTAAGTCTTTTAAGTCAAGGCCTCACACTTACAATATATCAACAAAAATGAGCTGGGCATGGCAGCACGCGCCTGTAGTTCCATCTACTTGGAAGGCTGAGGCGGAAGGATCGCTGGAGCTCAGCGGGTCGAGGCTGCGGTGGCCGGGAGCGGCCACTGCACTCCAGCCTGGGCGACGGAGTGAGACTTTGACTCAAAAAAAAAAGAATAAAAAAATCAAATGCTATTAAGTCAGGGTGATAGGTGGTAGGTACCTGTATACCTGTTGTATTGTCCTCTGTACTCTACCATCTACTTGGAATATTTAATAATTGGAAAGAAAATAGGCAAGCACAACTGGAAAGAAAAAACATCTATATTCTAACTCTTCTGCTCTGCTTCTGAAATGACCTCTATTAACATATTGGTATAAATCTGTCCAGCGTTTTTCCATACCTTTGTGTTCCTGCACCACCTGGATAGGAAGGGGTGGAAGGTCTTCAGTAACTGCTATAAGGGCTGTATGCAGAGTTTAGCTGGCTAGAAAACTGGACCTTGAGTTACATGTTTAGAGGTGGTAGTTTTGCCAAGTTAAAAGTATTTACTGAAAGGAGAAACATTTCATTTAAGATTTGCATTAATTTGCTCGCCGACCCTTATTTTGGGTTGTTCAGATTCTTTAAACAGTTTTCCCGTTTCGATTTTTCAGAACTACTAGAGACTTACAGAATCTTTGGAATAAATATACAAAAGCCATAAGAAAATACATTAAAAAACACGTAAAAGTCTGGCTCTGAAAATAGGCAATTCTGGCATTGTAGAGCATCGTAATTATTTGCCTTCTATAATTCCTTACGTATTTTAGCTACAATTTCTCTCATCAGATCTTTCCCCAATATTGTTTCCTTCTACCAACATGAATACGTGCCCTTGGTAAGGAAGGCTGAGCTTAAAGCTTAATGTAGTTTTCTTGCACTTTAGTGCCACCTTATGGTAGCATTCGTTGTCAGTATCTGTGCTTTCCTGATTTTTTTTTTTTTTCTCTCCTGAACACATTTCTGGCTGTAGTTTACAGTGTTGGTTATTTAAAGATGATCATATCACATAGCAGCATGTCATATAGCAGCATTAACTCATCTGCACAATAGAGTCAGCTGGTGACCTTTAAAAAATACAGTTACTAGGCCCAACTTCAGAACCACCGTCAGAGAGGCATTTACACTAAATCATTGGACAAAGCTACAAGTCGTTTAAAAAAATATTCAGTGCCATTACTTACTGTGAAAAGTCAGCTTTCTTCCTGGAGTATATGATTACATATAGTCATGCTATCATGTGACTACTCATGGCTAAAAATGAATACACTTGAGCTATTCCTTTAAGGATTTGTTCCTAAAGTAAAATAGTTCTGACAGTTGCCTACATATCTTTCTCTTAATTTTTTTTTTAAATTTGGGTAAATAAAGCTGGGCTTGGTGGCTCAGCCTGTAATCCTGCGCCTTTGGGAGGCTGAGGTGAGTGGATTGCCTGAGCCCGCGGGTTCGAGACCCGCCTGGGCAGGCGAGACCTCATCTCTACAAGTCAAAAATTAGCCGGGCATGGTAGCGCATGCCTGTAGTTCCAGCTACTCGGAAGGCTGTGGCGGAAGGATCACCGGAGCCCAGCAGGTCGAGGCTGCGGTGGCCGGGAGCGGCCACTGCACTCCAGTCTGGGCGACAGAGTGAGACTCCAACTCAAAAAAAAAAAAAAAGAAAAAAAAATTTGGGTAAATATATTAACCGCAGAAAAGTGTAAAGCCTAAAATAACCAACAGATGTACACATCACTCAAAATTAAGTGAATGGGATGGGGTGGCAAACACCTGTAATCCCAGCATTTTGGGAGGCTGGGATGGGAGAATTGCTTAAGCCCAGGAGTTCAAGACTAGGCTAGGCAACATAGCAAGATCTTGTCTCTACAAAAGAAATTTAAAAAAATTAACCAGGTGTGGTGGCCAGTGCCTGTAGTCCCAGCTACTTGGGAGGCTGAGGCAGAAGGGTCACCTGGGCCCAGGAGGTCCAGGCTATGATGAGCCGTGATTGTGCCATTGCACTCCAGGCTGGGTGACAGAGTGAATCTCTGAGACTGTGGCAAAAAACCCAAAACTAAACAAAACACTGATGTGAACATCAACATGTTTGCTTCAGGTAATTTTTTTTTTTTTTTTTGAGTCAGACTCCTACTCTGTCGCCCAGGCTGAAGTGCAGTGCTATGATCATAGCTACCAAAGCCTCAACCTGCTGGGCTCAGGTAATCCTTCTGCCTGAGCCTCCCAGGTAGCGGGAACTACAAGCACATGACACTACACATGGCTAATTTTTTGATTTATTGTAGAGACCATGTCTTGCCAAGTTGCCTGAGCCCAGGCTGGTCTCCAACTCCTGGGCTCAGGCAATCCTCTCGCCTCAGCCTCCCAAAGAGTTGGGATTACAGGTGTGAGCCACCATTCCTGGCCCTTCGGGTTATTTTTATAGGTTTGAAATAAATTTTTTTTTGACTCAGAGTCTCACCATCACTCAGGCTGGAATGCAGTGGCATGCTCACAGCCACTGCAGCCTCGACCTGCTGGGCTCAGGTTATCCTTCCTCCTCAGTCTTGCTGGAACTACAGGTGTGCACCACCACTCCCAGCTAATTTTTTTTTTTAATTGGAGTCTCACTCTGTCACCCAGACTGGAGTGCAGTGGCTGTTCCCGGCCACCACAGCCTCGACCTGCTGGGCTCCGGTGATCCTTCCGCCTCAGCCTTCCAAGTAGTTGGAATTACAGGTGCGTGCTACCATGCCCGGCTAATTTTTTGATTTATTGTAGAGATGAGGTCTTGCCAAGTTGCCCAGGCGGGTCTTGAACCTGCGGGCGCAGGCAATCCACTCACCTCAGCCTCCCAAAGTGCTGGGATTACAGACTGAGCCACCAAGCCCGGCTCCAGCTAATTTTATTTATCTATTTATTGTAGAGACTAGGTCTCACCTAGTTGCCCAGGCTGGGCTCGAACCCCTGGGCTGAGGCAGTCCTCCGTGTTGGCCTCCCAAAGTGCTGCAATTACAGGCGTGAGCCACTATGCCTGGCATAAAATATTTCTAATAGAGCATAATAACGGCTAACATTTTTAGCACTTCCTATATGCCAGGCACTATTCCAAGTCCTTTCATGTGTGTATCTGCTCATTTAATACAGTCTTTTCATGTGTGTATCTGCTCATTTAATTGTCATCAAGAGCACACTGCTCAAATCATTTTTTTCTGTTGTCCTTAGACAACTTGTCATCTGTGGGTCTCAGTCTCTTTGTCTATGCATGATGGTTATACACATATGCACAAACACAAGAAGAGATGAAACAAAAATTATATTAGGCTAAATTGGGAGATTATGGGTTATATGCCTATTACTCAAATGCAATTTAATGCAATATTGACTTTTTGTTTTTTAGTTGAAGTCTCACTCCGTCGCCCAGGCTGGAGTGCAGTGGCATGCTCACAGCCACCGCAGCCTCAACCCACTGGGCTCTGACAATCCTTCTGCCTCAGTCTTCCAAGTAGCTGGAACTACAGGAGTGTGCTACCACACCTGGCTAATTTTTGATTTATTGTAGAGACGAGGTCTTGCTAAGTTGCCTAGGCTGACCTCGAACTCGCAGGCTCAGGCAATCCACTCGCCTCGGCCAACCAAAGTGCTGGGATTACAGGCTGAGCCACGGAGCCCAGCCCAATGTTGGCTTTTTAAAAACAGTTTTCTTGTGATATTTTACATATACCATACAATTCATCTATGAAGGGGGACACAAAAACCCTGAAATTTGCTTATAAAAAAATATGTGTTTATTCTGACATGTTTGAATTTCAGTCACCTTCAAAGTACTCTCCACCTGATGCAATACATCTATGGAGTCACTTTTTCCACACTCAAAACAGTTTTGAACTTGCCAGTGTTGATGCTTTTTAGTGCTTCTGCCGTTTTTTGTTTCACCTCTTTCACATTAGCAAAACGTTTTTCTTCGAGGACTTTTTTCATCTGGGGAAACAAAAAAAAAGTCACTTGGGGTGAGACTGGGTGAATAGGGAGGGTGGGGCACAGGGGTAATGCCATTTTTGGTCAGAAACTGCTGAACACTCAGTGTGGTGTGGGTGGGTGTACTCATAAATCACCCATCATGAAATGGGTCAAAGGCATTGAAAGAATCTTCAAAAAATTCATTGAAGCTGAATGCAATCTTTCACAACAACGCTAGCTGGTACACTGATGCTGATGGGTTTCTAGAACACCTATCTAGTGGGGAAAGCCTGTATTACTAGGTGCTCGCCCTTCAAAAAATAATTCTGAGCTGGGCGCGTAGCTTAACCTGTAATCTCAGTACTTTGGGAGGCCGAGGCGAGAGGATTGCCTGAGCCTACAGGTTTGAGACCAGCCTGGGCAACTTGGGAGACCTCGTCACTACAATAAATCACAAAAACTAGCCAGACATGTGTCTATAGTTCCAGCTACTTGGAAGGATGAGGTGGAAGGATTGCCTAAGCCCAGCAGGTCAAGACTGTGATGGCCATGAGTGTGCCACTGCACTCCAGTCTGGGCGACAAGATGCCAACAACAAAAAAAAAATTCTGGTTTTTTTTTGGGTCCTCTCTCGTATTTAAATGGTACAACCCAATGGTCTTAAGTACCAGGATTGCCAAAAAATGTATACAAATTTTAAGAGATGTTATCCATGTATTACTTTTATGCTGATGATAACCACTTTGAGCACCTCTTGCAATTGCAGAAGTCAAATGTGACTTGTATTCATCTTTTGTTATTGGTATATTATATATATATATAATATTATTTTTCCTTTTTTAAAATGTGTATACATTTTTTTGGGACCCCTGTATATTCTCGGAGTTGTACAACATCTCCACCATCAATTGTGAACATTTTCATCACCTCAGAGGGAAACTCCATAACTTTTAGCTATCCTCCCAAGTGCCCATGTCATTCTCTCCCTTCTGCCCTAATCAACCAAGAATCCACTTTCTGTCTCTATCTATATATTTGCCTATTTTGGACATTTCATAAAAATGGAATCGTATGTAACTTTTTATGACTGTCTTCTTTCACCTATCATAATGTTTTCAAGGTTCATCCATGTGTAGCATGTGTCTACTTCATTTTTTTTTTCCGAGTCGGAGTCTCACTCTGTTGCCAGACTGGAGTGCAGTGGCACACTGCAGCCTTGACTTGCTGGGCTCAGGCAATCCCTCCTCCTCAGCCTTCCAAGTAGCTGAAACTACATGCGAGCACCACCATGTCCAGCTAATTTTTTGATTTATTGTAGAGACAAGGTCTTACCAAGTTGCCCAGGCTGGTCTTGAGCCCGCAGGCTCCGGCAGTCCTCTTGCCTCAGCCTCCCAGAGTGCTGAGATTACAGGTGTGAGCTACGGTGCCTGGCTTACTTCATTTTTAATCGATAAGGTGAAATTCACATAACATAGTTAACTGTTTTAAAGTGTACAATTGGCCGAGTGTGCTGGCCCATGTCTGTAATCTCAGCACTCTGGGCAGCTGAGGCACCCATTTTACATTCCCATCAGCACTGTATGAGGGTTCCAATTTTTCTACATGCTGGACGACATTTGTTATTATGTAGCTTTTGGTTCTAGCCATTCTACTGGGTATGAAATGGTATCTCATGTGTGTGTGTGTGTGTGTGTGAGTTGGAGTCTCACTCTGTTCTCCAGGCTGGTTCTAGCCATTCTACTGGGTATGAAATGGTATCTCATTGTGTGTGTGTGTGTGTGTGTGTGTGTGTGTGTGTGTGTGTGTGTGTGAGTTGGAGTCTCACTCTGTTCTCCAGGCTGGAATATAGTGACACGCTCATGGCTACTCCATCTGCTGGATTCAAGCAATCCTTCCACCTCAGCCTTCTGAGTAGTTGGAACTACAGATGCACAGCACCATGTCTAGCTAATTTTTTTTTTACTTATTGTAGAGACAAGGTCTCGCCAAGTTGCCCAGGTTGGTCTCAAATCCCTGGGCTCAGGCAATCCTCTTGCTTCAGCCTCCCAAAGTGCTGGGATTACAGAGGTGTGAGCAAACATGTCTAGCTCATTGTGGTTTTGCATTTCCTTGATGGCTAATGATGAGCATCTGGTCATGCACTTATCAGCCATTTGTATATCTTCCTTGAAAAAACGACTATTCCAATCCTTTACCATTTTTTAAATTGAGTTATTTGTCTTCTAAATATTGAGTTGTAAGCATTCTTTATATATTCTAAATACAAGTTCCTTTACCAAAGTTCCTTTACCAGATATATAATCTGTAAACATTTTCTGACATTCTATCGGCTCTTCTCACTTTCTTATAATGCCCTTGAAAGCACAAATGTTTTTGATTTTGGTGTCCAATTTCTTTCTTTTTTTGTTTGTTGCTCGCGCTTTTAATCGTATTTAGAGGTCTGTTGCCAAATCCAAGGTCATGAAGATTTATCCTTATGTTTTCTTATAAAAGTTTTACAATTTTGACTCTTACATTTAGATCTTGGATTCATTTTGAGTCAATTTTTGTACATGGCTGAAGTAAGGATCCAATTTGACTCATTTGCACTAGCCTATCCAGTTAACCTAACATCATTTGTAGAAAAGACTATTCTTTCTACATTGAATGGTCTTGGCACCCTTGGTGAAATTCAGTTGCCTGTAGTTATATGGATCTATTTCTGGACTCCCAATTCTGTTCCATTCATCTGTATGTCTATCTTTATGCCAGGACTACATTGTCTTGATTACTATAGCTTTGCAGTAAGATAAGAAATTGGAAAGTATGAATCTTCGAATTTTGTTGTTTTCCAAATTGTTTTGGCTATTCTGGGTCCTTGGGTTTTTATATACATTTTAGAATCAGTTTGTTAATTTCTACTAGGAAGCCAGCTGGCCTTCCGATAGAGACTGTGGTGAGTCTGTAAATTAAGTTGAGGTGTATTGACATCTTAACAATATAAAGTATTCTGATTCATAAACATAGGATGTCTTTCTGTTTATTTAGATCTTCTTTCTTTCAATGATGTTTTACTTGAATGTTTTCAGAATGTTTTCCATTTCTTTATTTAAATTTATTCTTCAGTATTTTTTTTTCTTTCTTTCTTTCTTTTTTTTGAGTTGGAATCTTACTCAGTTGCCCAGGTTGGAGTGCAGTGGCACACTCATACATTCATGGCCATCCCAATGTCAACCTGCTGGCTCTGGCGATCCTTCCACTTTAGCCTTCCAAGTTGCCAGAAATACAGCAGCGTGCTACCATGCATGGCTAATTTTTGATTTATTGTGGAGATGAGGTCTCGCCAACTTGCCCAGGCAGGTCGACCTCGGCTCAGTCAATTCACTCACCTCAGCCTCCCAAAGCGCAGTATTACAGGCTGAGCCACTGAGCCCGGCTCACATTTACTTCTTAATTACACATTGTAGCATGAAGTAAACGATGCCTTTCTAATGCAAATAAAGAAGGTTTATGCATATAGTAGCACTGTATCTTACTTGCACATAACTGGATGGATTTCAGCACTAAAATGACAGCTTTAAACTGGCTATAACTCAGGAGAATAGAGGCAGGTGGCATGCAGGCATCTACCTCTGTTGAATTTGGCTACTTCCTTTGAGTGAGACTTTTTGTCTCTCATTTCTGAAATAGTCTTCCAAAAATGTTAGCCAATTTTTTCTGAAATCTACCCTTCAAAATCTCTCTCAATTTGTGTAACCAGGCTAGTCTTAAACTCCTGGGCTCAAGCATTCCTCCAGCCTTGGCCTCTCAAAGTGCTAGGATAAGAGGCATGAGCTACCCTACCCGGCCTGAATTATTTTCTTAATTTCATTTTTGCATTTGTCATTGCTATTCTATAGAAATAAATTAATTTTTGTATATTTGGTCTTATATTCTGAAATCTTGCTGAACCGCTATTTGTTCTAACAGTTTTTTAGTGAATTCTTAGAATTTTCTATGTACGGGATGTCATCTCTAAATAGACATAGTTTTATTTTCCAATCTAGATGCATATTATGTCATTTTTCTGGCCCAAGTGCCTTGGCTAAACTTCCATTACAATAGTGAATAGGAATGTTGAGAATGGGCATTTGTCTTGCTCCTTATCGTAGTGGGAAAGCAGCTAGTTCTTTCCCATCAAGTGTAAGGTTATCTGTGGGTTTTTCATAGATACTCTTTGTTAGGTTGAGAAAGTTCCCGTTTACTCCTTTTTTGACTGTTTTTATCATGACAGAATGTTGAGTTTTGTCAATATTATTTTTTATCTATTGAGATGATTACAAAGTTAAAATTATATTGATACCGTGTATTACATTAATTGATATTCAGATATTAAATCAACTTTCTGTTCCTGGAATAAGTGCCTCGTGGTCATGGTGTATAATTATTTTTGCATGTTGCTGGATTGTTTGCTAGTATATGTTGAGGAATTTTGCATCCTTATTCATAAGAGGTATAGGTCTGTTTTTGTTTTGTGATGTCTTTGTCTAGTTTAGATATCAGGGTAGCACTGGCCTCACAGAATGAGTTGGAAAATGCTCTCTTCTAAATTTTGTAAGAGTTTGTGAAAAATTAGCATTATTATTATTATGTTTTTTGAGTTGGAGTCTCACTCCATCACCCAGGCTGGAGTGCAGTGGCCGCTCTCGGCCAGCCCAACGTTGACCTGCTCAGGGCTCGGGCAATCCTTCCACTTCAGCCTTCAAAGTAGCCAAAACTACAGGCGTACGCTATCACGCCTGGCTAATTTTTTTATTTATTGTAGAGATGAGGTCTCGCCAAGTTGCCCAGGCTGTTCTCGAACTTGTGGGCTTAGGCAGTCCCCTCACCTTGGCCTCCTAAAATGCTGGGATTACAGGCTTGAGCCACCACACCGAGCCCACTTGTTTTTCTTTAAACACTTAACAGAATTCACCTGTGAAGCTATTTGGGCCTGGTTTTCCTTTGTGGGTAGTTTTTGTTAATTAATTAAATGTATTTGTTTATGCTGTATGTTATAGGTCTATTCATATTCTTTCTCTTTGAGTCAGTTTCAGTAGTTTGTATTTTTCTAATAATTTGTTCATTTCATCTAAGTTATTGGCACACAATTGTTCACAGTACTTCTTCATACGCTTTTGTATTTTTTATAAGGTCCCTTTTGTCATTTCTAGTTCTAGTGATTTAACTCATCTTTTTTTTTTTTGGTCTAGTTAAAAGGTTTGTCGACTAGGCTCGGTGACTCAGTCTGTAACCCCAGCACTTTGGAAGGCCGAGGCGAGTGGCTTGCCTGAGTCCGTGGGTTCGAGACCAGCCTGGGCAGCTTGGCGAGATCTCATCTCTACAATAAATAAATAAAAAAAACTAACCAGGCGTGGTAGTGCATCCCTGTAGTTTCGGCTACTTGGAAGGCTGAGGCGGAAGGATCCCTGGACCCCAGCAGGTCGATGCTGGGATGGTTGTGAGCGTGCCACTGCACTCCAGCTTGGGTGATGGAGTGAGACTCCAACTCAAAAAAAAAAAGGTTTGTCAATTTTAAAAATCTTTTTAAAAACCTAGGTTTTCATTTTATTCGTCTTCTCTATTGTTTTTCTTTCTTTCTTTCTTTCTTTTTTTTTTTTTTTTTGAGTTGGAGTCTCACTCTGTCACCCAGGCCGGAGGGCAGTGGCACGCTCCCGGGCACCGCAGCCTCGACCTGCTAGGCTTCGGTGATTCTTAAATTGTGTAGTACATTTAAGGTATACAACTATAGTGGAATAAATTGGTTTATCCAACATTCTTTTTTTTTTTATATAGGCATTCACAGTAAATTTCTCTCTAGGCACTGCTTTAGTTACGTCCTACATTTTTGGTATGCTTTCTTTTCTTTCTTTTTTTTTTTTTGAGTTGGAGTCTCATTCTGTCACCCAGGCTGGAGGGCAATGGCATGCTCACGGCCATCCCAGCGTCGATCTGCTGGGGTCCAGTGATCCTTCCGCCTCAGCCTTCCAAGTAGCCGGAACTACAAGCACGTGCCAACACGCTTCGTTAATTTTTTTTGGATTTATTGTAGAGATGAGGTCTCACCAAGTTGCCCAGGCTGGTCTTGAACCCCTGGGCTCAGGCAGTCCTCTCACCTCAGCCTCCCTAAGTGCTGGGATTATAGGTGCGAGCCACTGTGCCCGACCGTTGTCTTTCTTTTCATTCATCTCAAAGTATTTTCTAATTTCCCTTGTGATTTCTTCCTGGACCCATTAGTTGCTGAGTAAAGTGTTAACATTCACATATCTGTGGGTTTCTCAATTTCCTTGTTATTTATTTCTAATTTCTATTGTGGTTACTGTTTATTATCATTTTAAATTCCATTGTGGATTACTGTTTATTCAATCATTTTAAATTCCATTGTGGTTGAAGAATAGACTTTTTATTATTTTTATTCTTTAAATATATTGAGTCTTGTTTTATGGATTAGCATATGGTTTATTCTAGAAAATGTTCCATATGCAATGGAGAAGAATGTATATTCTGCCTTTGTTGAGTGTTGTATAGCTGTTTATAGTGTTAAGGTTCTTTATTTCCTTGTCAGTTTTCTGATATTACCGAAAGATTATTACTGAAGTCTCTAATCATTATTGTTGAATTGTGTATTTCTTTCATTTATATCAGTTTATACTTTATGAATTTTGATGCTCTGTTGTTAGGTTCATATATAGTTATAATTGTTATATCTTCCTGATGGAGTGACTCTCTTGTCATTATAAAATGTCCCTCTTCTGTAGTAGATTGTTTTCTTTCCAAGCCCATTTTGTCTGATATTAGTACTTCAGTTTTCAGCAGTTGCTGTTTTCCATGCTACATCTTTTTTCTATTCTTTTACTTTTAATTCATTTGTATCTGTGAATCTAAAGTCTGTTGACTATATATTGCATTTAGTTGAGATTTTGTTTTCTTCTCTAGTCAGTCTCTGCCTTTTATAGATAATACATGCACATTTAATATTATTATTTACATAGTTGGATTTACTTCTGCCAGTTTACCACTCGCTTTCTATATGCCTTCTGTATTTTTTGTTCCTTTAATCTTCTTTTGCTTTTTTTTGCATTAAAAAATATTTTTTGATGTAACATGAATTTTAAAGTAATTTTTTACATGTTTTTTGAATATTTCCTCAGTGGTTGCTCTAGGGCTTACTATATACAGATTTATACTAACATAATTCCAATGAGACCACAGAGACATTACTCGTATATAGCTCCATGCCCTGTTCCCTTTTTGTGGTATTGTTATAAATATTATATCTGTATATGTTAGAAACCCAGGAATAGTTGTTATAAATATTATATCTGTATATGTTAGAAACCCAGGAATATAGTTGTTATAATTATTACTTTAAATGCCCTTATGCCTTTTTAAAAAGCTGAGAGAAGAAAACAGAAAATATTTATTTCTAACTTTTGTTAGCCTTTTTTTTTTTTGAGTTGGAGTCTTACTCTGTCACCCAGGCTGGAGTGCAGTGGCATGATCCTCACTGCAGCCTCAACTTCCTGGGCTCAGGCAGTCCACCTGCTTCAGCCTCCTGAGTAGCTAAGACAATAGGTGTATGTCACCATGTCCAGCCAAATTTTTTGATTTTTTTAAATAGAGACAAGGTCTTGCTATATTGCCTAGGCAGGTCCCAAACTCCTGGGTTCAAGCAATCCTCTCACTTTGTCCTTGCAAAGTGCTGGGATTATAGATGTGAGCCACCATGCCCAGCCACCATGCCCAGCCATATGAGCCTTCTTATCTCCTATTTCTGGTTCTATTCATTTATTCCTGTGAATTTAAGTTACTATTGGAAGTCATTTCCTTATCCAATACAGTGGGTTACAACTCACTTCCTTTTTTTTTTGAGTTGGAGTCTCACTCTGTCGCCCAGACTGGAGTGCAGTGGCCGCTCACGGCCACCGCAGCCTCGACCTGCTGGCCTCCAGTGATCCTTCCGCCTCAGCCTTCCAAGTAGCTGGAATTACAGGCATGCACTACCACGCCTGGCTGATTTTTTGATTTATTGTAGAGATGAGGTCTCGCTGCCCAGGCGGGTCTCGAACCCACAGGCTCAGGCAATCCACTCACCTCAGCCTCCCAAAGATGCGGGATTACAGGCTGAGCCACCGAGCCCGGCTACAACCCACTTCCTTTGTGCTGTAGTCAGGGTCTCACCCAGGCTGGAATGCAGCGGCATGATCATGGCTCACTGCAAACTCCAAGTCCTAAGCTTAAGCAATCCTCCCAGCTAATACTTTACTTTTTTTGTAGCGATGAGATGCAGTTGGGTGGCAGCATGAAACTGACTCCAAAAATAAAAAAAAAAAAGGCTAATGCAACAAAAGCTATGTCTTTATTCTTTTGTCTTTATTATTTTTTTAGAGACAGGGTCTCATTCTGTTGCTCAGGCTAGAGTGCAGTGGTGAAATCATAGTGCACTGTAGCCTCAAACTCCTGGGCTCAAGTGATCCTCTTACCTTAGCCTCCAGAGTACTAGGACTACAGGTATGCACCACCATGCTTGGCTATTTAAAAAATTTTTTTTGTAGAGACAAGGTCTTGCTATGTTACCCAGGCTGGTCTTGAATTCCTGGCCTGAAGCAATCCTTTTGCCTCAACCTTGTCAAAACACTGGGATTACAGGCATGAACAACTACACCCAGCCCACTATCCCACTGCCTTCTGTTCTCTACTGCTTTGGATGAGAAGTTGGCTGTTGATCTTGTTGGGGTTCTGTTGTAAACGATAATGTTTTTCTTTTGCTCCTTTAACACTTTCTCCTTGTCCTTGCCTTTCACCATTTTTTACTATAATGTGTGTTTGTGATCTCTTTGTATTTATCCTCTTGGAGTTTTTGAGTTTTTTAAAAATTAAATTTGGGAAGTTTTTAGTCACTATTTCTTTAAATCTACATTTAAAAATTTTCCTTTTTCTCCTCTCCTTTTAGAACTCCCACTACATGTATGTTGGTGAGCTTAATGGTGTCCCATATTTCTCTGAGACTCTGTACTTTTTAAATTATTTATTATTTTCATTATTTTTTCTCTGGTTTATATTATTTTTAGACAAGGACAAAAGGTGGGAGAAATACAAGGATAGAAAATAATTACATAAAGAATCATTGTGGTGAGCTTGTGATAGGCTCATACCTTCCTGGCATCTTCACCATAATAAAATGCTCATTATCCAAATGATGATGTTTAGTACGCTGTTGAGAGAAGGGGGTGGCTATTAGGTCAGCCTATTTAAATTTCTTTCTCACTTGAAGATGCCTAGACGTCAGAAGAATTCACCTGGGTTCATGTCTACATCAAACTAGTATATCTTTCCACAGGGCAACAGACAGACTGGTCTTGGGAACCCATGACAAGGTATGTGTGCCAAGGCCTCCATCTGTTGAGGTACTAACAGGTGCAGATTGAAATGATGCCAGGCTATAGGGACAGTCCAGATCTTGGAGATACCACCTACAAATGCAAATTCCCAGAGGGGTTTTTGGGTTTTTTTTTGAGGTGGAGTCTCACTCTGTAGCCCTGGCTGGAGTGCAGTGGCGCACTCACGGCCACCCCAGTGTCGACCTGCTGGGCTCTGGCTATCCTTCCACCTTAGCCTTGCAAGTAGCCAGAACTATAGGCCTGCGCTACCACGCCAGGCTAATTTTTGATTTATTGTAGAGACAAGGTCTCGCCAAGTTGCCTGGGCTGGTCTTGAACCCATGGGCTCAGGCAATCCACTTGCCTCAGCCTCCCAAGGTGCTGGGATTAGAGGCTGAGCCACCGAGCCCAGCAGGGAAGTTTTTTTTATGCCAGCTGCTTCAGTCACTCTTCTAGGCACTGGGACACAGAGATAGTCAAGAAGATCAGATCTCTGCTCTTGTGGATTTCACATTCTAGCATAGGAGACAGACTGTAAATCAACAAATGAAGGGAATTATCAGAGTAATGTCAGATAATGTACATACATAAACTATGATAATAACTTGGATGGTTATTTTATATTGGGCTCACAAGAAAGTCCTCGTGTGAGGAAGTGACAGCTCAACTAAAATTATAAGCGCCTTCTAGACAGTGGGACTACTTAATATGAAGGAACTGAAAGGTGAGAATGAACTGATTCATCGGAGGAACAGGTTGGTTGTGACTGGAGTGTAGTAAGCAAGAGGGAAAAAGAAGTCTGAGAGGCAGCCAGGGGCTAGGCCTTGTAGGACTTCGCAAACTCAAGTTATGGAGGTTGGATTTTATTCTAGATTTGATGGGTCGCTATTTGAGTGTTAAGCAGAAGTGAGATGTGATCTGATTCACATTTAAAAATCACTATAGTTGTCTTTTGCAAGACAAATTATATAGAGGTTAGAATGCAAGCTAGGGAATTACTTAGGAGGTGTTTGTAGCACTTCATGCAAAGAAGTTAGTGACTGGGGTGGTGACTGGAGATAGAGAGAAGGAAATGGATGCGGGCTATGTGTGGGACTTGCTAATAAATTGGATGTAGGGAATGAAGAGGAAATAAGGAATAATTTCTTACTTGCCTTGTGCACATGGGTGGGCAACAGTGCCATTTACTGAACTGGAAAAGAATGGGCTTCAGGCCGGGTGTAGTAGCTCCAGTCTGTTGTAATCCCAGCACTTTGGGAAGTTGAGGTGAGGGGATTGCCTGAGCCCACAGGTTCGAGAAAAGCCTGGGAAACTTGGCAAGACTTCATCTCTACAATAAATAAAAAAAATTAGCCAGGCGTGGTAGTGTGCATCTGTGGTTCTGGCTACTTGGAAGGCTGAGGTGGAAGGATCGCCTGAGCCCAGTTGATTGACACTGGGGTGGCCGTGAGCGTGCCACTGCACTGCAGCCTGGGCTGGACATGAGTGAGACATGAGACTCCAACTCAAAAAAAAAAAAAAAAAAAAGAATGGGCTTCAATAAGCAAGGAGTTTGGTGGAGAATGGGAAGATATACCACAAGTTCTGTTTCGATAAAGGTGGAAATACCTACTGGTATTCTGAGTACTAATATTAAGCAAGCAATTGGGTAAACCAGTTTGGAATTATAGGACGCGGGATGGGATCATTTGTTTTCAGCCAGCCAGAGCCAACAGTGAGGGAGGAGGCACTCTCAGAGAGAAAGTTTCAGGCAATCCAAGGGAAAACCGTTTCAACAAGGTGTTGAAATGTGCCAACAGGCCCAGATTCCATTCCGAAGGCATGGTTTACATCACCTCTCTGAATTTTATTCTGTACCTGTAAAATGGCAATAATACCCAATATAGGGGGTTAAAGTGAGGCTAGAGATAAGGCATATAAAGAGGTAGCACCATCCTCAGCACATACAAAGCATTCAACAAACAGCAACTACCAGGACCATCATCACCTGTAGTTAGGTAAGAACTGGCCTTGTTCCTAGACAAATAGTAAGAGCCAAACTGGCTATATTTTCTCTAAGGAAGATACATTTTGGGAGGAGAGCTCTTTAAGATTATGCTGTAGTCTTTACTTACTGTGCTTCAGTAAGTCCCCTTGAAAACAGCATAGGTCACGATCACATATCAGGAAACAGTTTTCTGTGCTTAGTTCTTTCTACAAATGCTATTTACTCTGCTTAAATAAGGCAAGACATTTAATATGACTTTTTTTTAGAGCCTCAAATGATGCCATACAAACCATCAAAGTATTAGGTGCCTCCTTTTCGACACACACACACACACACACACACACACACACACACACACAACACAGTCTTAGCAACTCGAGTTACAGGAAGAATTTCAAACTCTCAAAAAATTTAGGTTACCTTCTAAATATTAACATAACAATGAAACAATAACAGTAAACATTTATGGAAGGCTTATCATAAGCCAGAAAGTACTGTGCTGATTGTTTTAGATCTATAAACTCATTAAATCCCCCAACAATCCTGTAAGGGTGGGAATAATATTATCCCTGTATCATCTTCCTCAGCAGATCAGCTTAAATCAGAGAGAGAGTTAGCCTATTAGAATTGGACTGCTAGGTATCCTAGTGCCTTTTTCCTGAAAGGTATGAAATAGCGGCTCAATGAATTAGTTGAAGGTTAAAGAATTAATCCAAGGTATTGGTGATAAAAGGCATTTTCTTTGGCTTTTTATATTACAATTTGTCTTTAGCAGATGAGCATGACAGAGCTTCAGCCTCAGCTTCCACCACCTCACAATACCTGGCTGAGCATTGTGAAGATGGGAAATAACAAACAAAATAATGAAATTGCATAGAATCAGCACTGTTACCAGATGATCTTTTCTGCAGTATTTTATCCATTAAATACATCATTACTGGCCAGGCACAGTGGCTCAAGCATGTAATTCCAGCACTCTGGGAGGCTAAGACAAGAGGATTGCTTGAGTCCAGGGGTTTGAGACCAGCCTGGGCAACTTGGTAAGACCTCGTCTCTACAATAAATCCAAAAATTGGCCTGGCATGGTGTTGTGCGCCTGTAGTTCCAGCTACTTGGAAGGCTGACATGGAAGGATTGCCTGAGCCCAGCAAGTTGAGGCTGCTATGGCCGTGAGTGCCACTGCATTCCAGCCTGGGCAACAGAGTGAGACTCCAACTCAACAAAACAAAACAAAAACATCTTTACCAGCATACCCTCATTTAAAACTTAAACATTTCACCTTGTAATAGAGCTAATTTTCCTTGAAAACCTGTGGAATCTAGATCCAATCTTGACTTTTTCTGAGATGAAATGATTCAGATAAAGAGACATTCCAAACAACTTTTGTAATTAATGTTTATTTTAATCAAAGAAATGTGAATTCAGAATTAACGTAAAGTAAAACCTTCAAGTATCTGGCAAAAGAAACACTATTAAGAGTGTGAGTAAAATGTTTGTGGTACCAGTGCTATGAGTTACAGACAAGACATTAATAAAATAAAAAGCATATTCTGAAGAAAATCAAATTCTGATAAATTCTGGTTTGTAACAATCAATTCAGTGGTACAGTCCCCCCAGGGGAGAAGCAATTTGCCTTTCTATCATCAGTTAAAAAATCCAAAGAGCACATTTTCCTCTTCCAGTGGTGACAATTACAGCACTGTTTACATGTATAAACCCAAGTCATTTTATCAAAGAATATAGTAATCTACAACAAAATTATGGTATTTAACAGAGCTTACATATAATTTACTACAAGACATTTTCTTTAGAAAATAACAACAGTATAATATTTCCACCATATCAAATAATTGAAACAAATATAAACTGGAACAAAATTTCCAAACCGAAGTTCAAAAACTTTGACAAAGCCATATAAATAGCATCATAATATCTAGCTTCATTTACCAGCTAAAACACTCACTAAAAAGAATAACTTCTGTATGTATAAACTGAGTGTAATACTTCAGTATTTCAATAGAAATTGCTATTCTGTCCTGCATTATCAAAGTTTGTTCTCTGAATAATTCGAAGAAATTTCAATTGTAAGGCAAATGAAGACTAAAACATAGAAACAGTGCATCTTAAAGTTTTTTATAGACCTACATGTAACTTCCAAACACATAATTTATTATATGCTTATGGTTTGAAACAAATTTTCCCTGAGCACTCTTTCTGCCTGGTTAGAAAAATTGAAACGTGATCTATAAAATAGAATTTTATTTTGATTTTTCTTGAATATGTGTAATTTTTCACCCATCTAATGTATTTGGAAATTTTTTAGACATTTCTAAAGTAAACAGCAATTAAAACAGTTTTAAGGGGCTATCTGAAGAGCTACAGAAATATGGTTGGGTCTTACAGCCCTGAAAACTACAGTATGGTGGGTGTCTCATAAAAATGAAATGACTTAATATCCTAAACCTATACCAGATTTAGAATGGCACTAGTTTCACAAAGGAAAGAGGTAATAATCAGTAATTCCAGCTCAGACGACTAACAGATAAACACTGAAAACTGAAAGGAAAAAAAAATATTGGATTAACATTGTACTTTCCATGGAATAATGCTGAAGAAAATTAACCCTTCTGCTCAGCACAATACTGAAATACCTCATCTTGAAACTGTATTTAATGCAATCTTGAGAGCTGTTACTCCTTAATATTCATGCAGACTTAAATTAGCATCACTGGGAATTCCATCATACGAACTGCAGTTCTCAATACTATCCCAGATTTCCAGCCCTAAAAACATACTACAATCAGTGCACATGCATGGTGACACTACCAGTGTGTTCCTCTAACTTTTAAGGTCTTAAAAAAATCTTAGCTACTTAATAGTTTAGGCTCTTCTTTTTCAAACAAGTAAAGGAAATCAAATATTGGGAATCTTAACTGTGCAAATTTATAAATAATTGTTTTCTACATAGTCTAGAATCATACTAAAGAAAATCAGATTTAAGAAGTTTCATATTTACAATTCAACTTTCATAAAACCTAACTGTATAGTTCTTTTAGCATTATGATTTATGTGGCTTACAAGAATAATTAGTAACTTAAAACATTTAGAAATCATCAATCTGAAGATCTTCAAAAATGATCAATTTCGGATGTCCAGGAGTGTGCCTTCTGTCTTTTTAGTTATATTTTAAGGTGCTTTATGCAGGACGTCCTTGACCAAAACGACTTTTAGACCTGGATTTTTTTAAACAGAAAAGAAGGTCAGGGTTGCTTCTAAAACAACAGGAAGTTGCTTCTTCTGGAATGAGATGTATTTTGGAATTTATTTTTTTAATTTCTGAGAGATTAATATGGTATGTATATTGTATATTATGGATCTGGAGCAGTGGCCCATAATCAAACACATCAGTGTTTTTTTTAGTGAAACAAATGAACCTTTACATTAAGTGGGGTAAATAAAAAAATATAAGCCACATCATAGCAACTCAGTTCATGTCTGAATTGCCACAAATGTATGAAAAAAACTCTTGCCTTTAGGAGCTTTTTGGATTTCAGAATTATAGGTAAGGCATTAGGATCTTTAATATTAATGTCAAATCTCAGTAATGTTAATCTCTAACTGAAAATCTGTGATATAAAATGATATAAGACCTACCAGTTAGACAAAATGAGGAATGGCAAAGACTTCAGTGATTTATATAATATAATAATAATCTACAAACAGTACAACAATTCTGCTACTTCACAGTAACACTATGGCTACATTTTTATCAGGAGTTGATTCAGAATAAAGTCAGTCTAAGAAACAAAAACAAACAAAAAACCCCAAAAAACCCTATACTTAGCCGGGCTCGGTGGCCTCAGCCTGTAATCCCGCACCTTTGGGAGGCTGAGGTGAGTAGACTGCCTGAGCCCGCGGGTTCAAGACCCGCCTGGGCAGCGAGACCTCATCTCTACAATAAATCAAAAAAATCAGCCGGGCGTGGTAGAGCCTGCCTGTAATTCCGGCTACTTGGAAGGTTGAGGCGGAAGGATCGCCGGAGCCCAGTGGGTCGAGGCTGCGGTGGCCAGGAGCGGCCACTGCACTCTAGTCTGGGCGACAGAGTGAGACTCCAACTCAAGAAAACAAGCAAAAACAAAACAAAACAAAACAAAACCCTATACTTTCATAGATTTTTGTGCTCATGATCTTTTAAAATCTTAACTTGTAAGTTAAGATCTGGTTCTGTTTAATGCCTTGATAATCTAATCCTTATAAACAAAACATAAATCCAGACTCAATTATGTGCTTCTTGTATTCATATGATTTACCAAAAAACAAAAAACAAAAAAAATCTCACTTCAAAGCCAGTGTGGCATTCTGATTCAGTATATACTGACTTACCTTGTGTTCTTTTCTGAGCTGCTTTGCCGTGCACTAGCTGGCACTGAGGCCTTGATTTGTGCTTCAAGCCTGGAATAAATACCTCCTGCAAACTGCAAAATAAAGAAGCAAAATTAAGTTATCTTCATGGAATCAATAGGAACTCTGACTTATTAAAATGGGATTACTTTTTAATTAATTACCACATTTATATTTATTTATTTTTAAGTTAGGGATCTCACTCTGTTGCCCAGACTGGAGTACAGTGCCACTATCATGGCTCACTGCAGCCTCAACCTCCTGGGCTCGAGTGATCCTTCCATCTTAGCCTCCTGAGTAGCTGGGACTACAGGTGCACATCACCACACCAGCTAATTTTTTGATTTTTGTAGAGATGAGGTCTTGCTATATTGCTCAGGCTGGTCTCAATCTCCTGGGTTCAGGTGATCCTCCTACCTCGGCCTCCCAAAGTGCATGGATTACATGTGTTAGCCACCACGCCCAGCTTACTTTTTAATTTAGAAGTCTTTTTTATTTTTAGTTTTGGAGTTGGAGTCTTATTCCTTTGCCCATGCTGGAGTGTAGTGGCACACTCATGCTATTGCAGACTCAACCTGCTGGGCTCAGGTGATCCTTCCACCTCAGCCTTCCAAGTAGCTGGATCTACAGGCGCATGCTACCACCACAAATTCTTGATTTTTTGTAGAGATGAAGGCTTGCCAAGCTGCCCAGACTGGCCTTGAACCCCTTGCCTCAGGCAAGCCTCTTGACTCAGGCAAGCCTCTTGACTCAGCCTCCCAAAGTGATGAGAATACAGGTGTGAGCCATTGTGCCAAGCCAGAAGTAATTTTAATTTTTAAAATCCAGTCTTTTTGAGGTATAATTTACACAGAGTAAAATTTACCAATTTAGTGTACAGTTCCAGGTCTTGATAAATGCCCATAGTTATGAATTCATTGTTACAATGAAGACATAGAATAGTACTACCAGAAAATTCCCTCATGCCCCTCTTAAGTCAATCCATCTACCACTACCAATTCCTGGCAACCACTGCTCTGTTTTCTATCTCCATAGTTTTGCATTTTCAGAACATTATATAACAGGAATCTTATGGTATACAGCCATTTAAATCTGGCTTCTTTCACTTGGCGTAATGTATAGGGCTTTCATCCATGCTGATGCATAGATCAGGAGTTTGATCTTTATTATATGTAGAGTTTATCCATTTACCAGGTAAACGACATAATTTGGGGTGCTTCAAGTTTTTAGCAATTATGAATAAAGCTACTATAAAAACATGTTAATCGATCTGTATGGTGAGTGAATGATTATAAGAAACTGTCAAATATTTTCCAAAGTGGTCATTCCTTTTTGCATTCCTACTAGCCATATATGAGAGCTCTAGCTGCTCCATAACCTTATTGGCACTTGGTAAGTGGTGATTTTTTTTTTAAATGTTGGATGTTCTAGTTGGTATATAGTGGTATCTCATTGTGGTTTTAATTTACAATTCTCTAATGACTAATGATGTATCTTTTGGTGTGTTTATTTGACATGTGAATCCCTTCTCTCATGGTGTCTGGTTAATTTTTTTGCTCATTATTATAGTTTATGATTTATCTTTTCACTCTTTTAATGGTGTTTTTTGAAAATAACTTTTAAATTTTGATGAAGCCCATATGCTTTCATTTATGGATCAAGCTTTTGGTGTTGTAGCTAAGAAATACTTGCCTTACTTATGGTCACAAAGATTTTCTCCTATGTTCTCTTTTAGAAATTTTATAGAGAAGTAAACTTTTAAATAAAACAGGGTGAGAGTTATGATACATACACAGTACCATTACTAATACTAATGATTTTACATAATGTTATGACTAATATGCAAGAATATAGCTATTTCTAGTCATCATCTTCAGGAAGATAACATCTTATCTTCGGGATGACATCTAAGCACCACATGCAGAGTTAATCAAAAGCAGCACTTTCGGATCACCAGCTGGATAGTCACAATTGGTCAACAGTGTACAGCTAGCCTACTCTTGGAGTGGTATCACACTTTCAGCATGATGTATGTTATCATGTGTGATACAGAGGACCTATGGGCCATGGATAAGAGGTGATGGAAAACCTTTACGTGAATGAACCGGTCAACTGGTATAGAATACCAAAATATCTAAATTACTCTTTTAAAATTCTGCCCAAAACTTCCTTCATGCTGAAAGTAACAGTAGGACGGCATATCTTATGCAAGGGCAATACACTAGTACACAATTCTTACTTCTTTTGCTTCCTTTGACTTGACTCGGTCCAGATCTCCCAATCTCATTTTTATTAGATGTCCTGTGATTTCAGACATTCGCCGCTGATCTGAAGGTAAAAACAGTAAGTTTTACTTTTCATGATGATGATTTATAACTTGTCATTTCTTCAAAAAGACTATAATCACCAAGGGTTTATGAAAATATCTTGATATTTTATAGACACAAACATCTATGTATCAGTGAAGAATTTAAGTTAGTAAGTGGCAAAATGACTTGTATGTGGATAATTGGGTTGCTTTTTCTGTCATCTTTAGAGTAAAAGTAAAGGGCAAAAGTCAATCTGACAGATCTCAAAACTACAGATGCACAAAGTTATACATTATTAACTAGAGACTGTCTAGTAATGAAATTCAGCAGAATTCATAAAGTAAAAGGCACTTTAATCATTGTTATTTATATCCAATTTGTACATTTCCCAAATAATGAAACTTACCATCTTCTCTTTGTGCATCCTGGTTGAATCTCAAGGATCTTGTGGCATCCCATTTATTCTTCTGCATACTCACGCTATTAAAAAAAATTGAACAAAAATCAGCACTGATGCTGCTTTGAGTGTGGACATCCGATTGGATTAAGGAGCAATACTCACACGAAAGGAGACACATCTCTAGAGGCTGACTAAAAAAAAGTAGACAATATTAAGGCCCAATTAGAACATATTTACTGATTAGTGTTATAGTTAATAATAAAAAGCATTCACATTTATTGAGTACAAGACATTGTACCAAGAGCATTACAAGTGTTATTTCCTTTAAACCTTGCCACAGTCATGTGAGACAGGCACTCCTATTATCTCCATAATAAAACAGGTTCAAAGAAGTTAGAAATTTCTCTAAAGAGGCACAAACCTAGAATTTGAACCCAGCCTCATCTGTTGACCTTGGAAAGCCAGGTTATGTAAACTTTTAGAATTAACCCATTTGTGTGCCTGTGGTACTTAACATGACGATGAATGTACACCTTGTCCAGTGTTAACTATATGGATCTTATCTCAACCCCCAACCTTTCAAACATTTTTGAAATTCATGGTTTCTCTTTTAGTTGTCTGTGGTTATTACTGTCTTCTTATTCCTACCTAGATTTTTACTCCTTCCTTCAAAGTCATGGGGAAATAAGAATCATCTTAAAAGGTCATAAAATGTAATTAATTTTTAATTTAAAAATTCTATTTATATTTTTAAAATAAGTAATATTATTCAAAATTCAAAAGGTACAAACAGCACATAAAATAAAAAGCCTCTCACCTCTGTCTCCCACACATTCAGTTTTCTTCTTTACAGGCCACCAATCTTATCACTTTCTTATGAAGTTTTCCAGAGTTATTTTATGCACATACAATGAAGTTCATACATACATGTTTTTCTATCTATTTTACACAAATGGTAGTACACTATGCCACTATATACACTGTTTTTTCTGCATCTTCCCTTTTTCATTTGTCAGTATATCTTAGATATCTTTAATCTCAGTCTATAAAGAACTGCTTCATTCATTTTTACAGTGCTAGTGTAAAATCCACTGTGTATTCATTACTCTTATTTTTTGGATTTTTCTTAACTATACTTGCTTATTTTTCCATATGAAAATAATAATAATAATAAAATTAGGATTATAATAGATAATTTAGAGTTACCTTCTCCAATACTTTTTCCTTCTTCTGAACACAGGGTGAAGAAATCTGCTTTTTTGGTTGTTTAGTGAACTTCTTTGGCTTCTCCTTTTTCCCTGAGAATGAGAGGACAATGTTATAAGCTTATACGCCTCCAATGCACTTCCTACTTCTAAACAATAAAACCATTAAAAAATGTTTTAAGAAAACTAACAGTGGCTCACGCCTGTAATCCCAGCACTTTGGGAGGTGGAGGCGAGAGGATTGCCTGAATCCAGGGGTTCAAAACCAGGCTGGGCAACTTGGTGAGACCTCATCTCTACAATAAGTAAAAAAAAAAATTAGCCAGGTGTGGTGGCGTGTGCCTACGGTTCCAGCTACTTGGAAGGCTAAGGTGGAAGGATGGCCTGAGCCCAGCAAGCCAACGCTGTCGTGGCCATGAGCAGGCCAGTGCACTCCAGCCTGGGTGACAGAGTAAGACTCAGACTCAAAAAAAAAAAAAAGAAAGAAAAGAAAACTAACAACTAATTTCCAGATAAAAAGTAAATATATAGTGAAGTAAAGCTGAAATTGCTTTACTCGGGTTCATTTTAACCACTTTTTTTTCTTTCTACCTGGTGAAAACTTTTCAGGGGAAAAGTGAGGGCAATGAATTCAAAGTATCAATAAAATCAAATATAGAAAATTACACATTTACTTTTCTGAATCTAATTTGATAGTGGAGTAATTTCCTAATTCCAAAATTTTTGTATAAAAAATAACTAGAACTCAGAAGAACACACTTTGAGAATGGGAAGAGAGAAACATTCACAAAAGAAGTCTATAAAGTATCTTTTGTTAAGGCAGGATGTGATCTTAGGAAAAAGTAAATTTGGAAAGAATTATATTCTAGACTAGGGCATTCTTGGAATCAATATTCTGAATCTATTTTGTCTCATAGTTTAGTGGAATAAGAAGAGGGACAGAAAAGGAGAAAGAGGAATTTCTCTAAAAACAACACATGAAGGGCAAGAACAATATCCTGGAAAACTTTTTCCAAAGGTCAATTATTTGTGTAGCACCTTTATAATTTTTGATACAATCTATGTCATTTAAATGGGAAATTTCATATCACTATCATAAATGGAAAGCTTGTAAAACATGCTAGATAGACAATAGTCTTGAAGATATCATAATAAAAACAAAACAGTATTAATAATCTAGATAGATTTATTTGCCTGCTGGCATGTTTTGAACTCTTCATATATGTCTCTTTGTTTTTTAAAATGGGAGATTACTAAGTGATATAAAAGTGCTAAAAGAGCCAGGTGCAGTGGCTCAAGCCTGTAATCCCATTACTTTGGGATGCTGAGGAGAAAGGACTGCCTGAGCTCAGGGGTTCAAGACCAAGCCTGGGCAACTTGATGAGACCTCGTCTCTACAATAAATAAAAAAAATAAGCCAGATATGGTAGCGTGCACCTGTAGTTCCAGCAACTTGGAAGGCTGAGGTGGAAGGATCACCTGAGGTCAGCAGGTTGAGGCTGCACTGGCCGTGAGTGTGCCACTGCACTCCAGCCTGGGCAACAGAGTGAGGCTCCAACTCAAAAAAAAAGTCACTGAAAGACTAGATAGGATGTGATATTAGATAGGAATGGCGGTGTGAAAAGGCTAGACAATTCCTTCCAAAGAAATCAATTATAAAAACAGAACAATAGGCTGGGCTTGGTGGCTCAGCCTGTAATCCCAGCACTTTGGGAGATCGAGGCAAGTGGATTGCCTGAGCCTGCGAGTTTGAGACCAGCCCGGGCAACTTGGTGAGACCTAGTCTCTACAATAAATAAAAAATTACCCGGTTGTGGTAGCACACGCCTATAGTTCCAGCTACTTGGAAGGCTGAGGCAGAAGGATCGCCGGAGCCCAGTAGGTCGATGCTGGGGTGGCTATGAGTGTGCCACTGCACTCCAGCCTGGGCAACTGAATGAGACTCCAACTCAAAAACAACAATAACAACAACAAGAACAACAAACAGAACAATAATATTATAAACAACCATCTGAAGGTACTAGCAAATAATCAAAAGTAGGCAACAAGTTGAGTGTGTGTGAAAGACGCATGTGGTAAGAACTATGAGTTTGTGGCTTTCTTGCCTGAATGCATTTCCCAATCTCTCTGGCTCAAGGAAAAATCACAGCCTATGAACTTCAGGTAGAAGATGACAGAGTTCAAGCAATAGAGAAGCTAGAAATATAAAGAAGAAATTTTTGGAAGCAAGAATGCCACAAAAGACATGAAATCTAAAATGTGAGTATAAACTCTCTCCAAATTCCTACCTGCGTGTTAACTATACAAAAGCCAAAGGAAGCCCAGACAAAAGGCAGACAGAAACCAGGGTGGGGTGCCTACCCACGCAAGACAGAATTGTTCTTGTTGAGATGTTCTTGTTCTTATGTCTTTGGCAAATTCCTTCTCCAAACTGCACATATTTTGAGCTTCAGACAGTTCAAGACTTACTGGCTTGAGGTGTCAGAAAACAGACTTGGGATTGGAAAAACAACTAGAAATCTAGAGGAAACTTGTAAAGCAATGGAACCACTAAGCAAGTGTGCCCCGATATCTGAATGTAAATTCTGTCTAAATCTTTGGTTGACTCCTACATTACACAGGCTGATGTGACTCCTGGGGGCAGCAGCAGTTAGTGGTCAAAACACTTTGCAGAGACATCATCCACTGCACATTACAGAAGAGACAGATTTTGCAGTTTTGAGTTAGGAAAGCTAACTACTAAAACAAAACAAAACAAAAAAGCAACAACAATTCTCAGAAGAAGACAAAACAGTTTCAGAATTGCACAAGGATAAACTTCAATGTCCAGTTTTCCACCAAAAGTTATAAAATAAACTGAAAAGTGTGACTTTCTCAGAAAAAAGGCAATCATTGGAAACTAGTTCTGAGATGGCCTGCACTTTGGGTTTAGCAGATGATAACTTCCAAGCAACTATTATAAATATGTTTAAGGGAAAAATTATATCATTGAATAAACACACAGGGAAAATCAATGGAGAAATGAAAACTATAAAAGAACTAAACAGGAATTCTAGAGCTATAAAGCACAATAATTAAAATGAAAAAATTTACTGTAGGGGCTCAAGAGAAAATCTGAAATGGTAGAAGAATCAGTAAAAGGTGAAGACAGAGCATTAGGAATTATCCAATCCAAAGAACAAAGAGAAGAATGAAGAAAAAGAAACAAAATCTTAAGACCTCTTAGACAATAACAAAAGGTTTAACATATGTGTAACTGGAGTTCAAGAAAGTGAGTAAGAAAAAAAATATTTAAAGAAATAATGACTGTAAACTCCTCAAATTTTGTGGGGGAAAAAATCAATTTATAGATCTAGAAGCTCAACAAACCCCTTGTATAATAAACAAAAAGAAAACCACACATAGGCACAACATAGTCAAGCTTCTGGAAGACAAAGATAAAAAGAAAACCTTAAAAGCAGTAAGATAAAAAGACATATATTCAGGGGCAATGATATGATCAATAGCTGACTTCTCATCAGAAAAATGGAGGCCAGAAGACATTGGAATGACACATTCAAACTGCTGACAGGAAAAATAATTGTTAAAAAATTCTACTTCAAGCAAAACTGTATTTCAAAAACCAAAGTGAAATAAATATTTTTTCAGGCAAATAAAAATGTGAGAATTCACTGTTAGTAGAGCTGTGCTACAGGAAACAATAAAGGAAGTCCTACAGAATCAAAGAAAATGACAGCAGATGATAGCTTAGACATATAGAAAAAATGGTATGTAAGGTAAATATAAGACTAAATGGGTATTTTTTTTTGGTTCTCTATGTTCTTTAAATGACATACAACTATTTAAAGCAAAAATCATAACACTGTTGGGCTTATAATGTATAAAGATATAGTCTATATGAAAACAACAGCAGAAAGCAGGGGAGTAGGCAAATAGAATTATACTATTTTAAGGTTCTTATATTTTACCTGAAGTAATTATTACTTCAAAATACTTAGCTTTAAGTAGATTATAATAGGTTAAAGACCATTTTGTAAACCTAGAACAACCAAATGCAAAGAAATATAACTAATAAACCCACCTATAAGATAACTAAAATAATATATTAAAAAAATTTTTTTTTGAGTCAGAGTCTCACTCCATTGCCCAGGCTGGAGTGCAGTGGCATGCTCATGGCCACCCCAGCGTTGACCTGCTGGGCTCAGGCAATCCTTCTGCCTCAGCCTTCCAAGTAGCCAGAACTATAGGTGCGTGCTACAATGCCTGGCTAATTTTTGACTTATTGTAGAGACAAGGTCTCACCAGGTTGCCTGGGCTGCTCTCAAACCCACAGGCTCAGACAACCCACTTGCCTTGGCATCCCAAAGTGCTGAGATTACAGGCTGAACCACCAAGCCCGACCAGGATATGCACTTTCAATGAAAAACATGGATATTAAAATTAAAAGGATAGAAAAGGATATGCTACTCAAACAGTAAACAAAATAAATCTAGAGTGACTATATTAATATTAGACAAAACAGACTTCAACAAAAGCAGTTTTACTGCAAAGAGGGGTGTAACATAATGATAAGAGTCAATACACTATAAATGTATATGTGCCTAATCACAAAGCCCTAAAATACACAAAGCAAAAACTGAAAACCTGGTAGGAAAACACACAAATTAACACAGCTGGAGAGTTCAACACTCCTTTACTAACTGATATAAAGAGTTGTGAGAAAACGAGTACCGTTACAGAAGACTTGTACTAGGCACACAAATCAACCTGATCTAAGTGATATTTATACTTCTCCACCAATGACAGCAGCATTCACATTATTTTTGTGTATATCTGGAATATATCTCAATAAAACTTTAAGGATCAAACCATATACAGTATGTTTTCTGACTACAATGACATTAAATTAGAAACCTATAACTAAAAAGTATCTGGAAAATCTGAAAAATTTGGAAATTAAACAACACCCTTCTAAACGACACATAGGTTAAAGAAAACAATCTTATAGTAAACCAAAAAAAATGTATTAAATATAAATAAAAACAAGATATATTAAAATCTGTGGAAAATACTCCAAGTGCTAACTTAACATAGTACTTAGAGTGAAGCTAATAGCTTTGAGCTTATACAGTAGTACCCTCTTATCTGCTCTCTATGCTTTGTTACCCATAGTCAATAGTGGTCTGAAAATATTGAGATATTGAGAGAGAGAGACCCCCACCATATTCACCTAACTTTTGTTATAGTATACTGCTATATTCATTCTATTTTATTATTATTATTATTATTATTATTATTATTATTTGAGTGGGAGTCTCACTCTGTCGTCCAGACTGGAGTGCAGTGGCCACTCCTGGCCACTGCAGCCTCGACCTGCTGGGCTCCGGCGATCCTTCCGCCTCAGCCTTCCGAGTAGCTGGAATTACAGGCGCGCGCTACCACGCCCGGCTGATTTTTGATTTATTGTAGAGATGAGGTCGCGCCAAGTTGCCCAGGCGGGTCTCGAACCCATGGGCTCAGGCAATCCACTCACAGCCTCCCAAAGGCGTGGGATTACAGGCTGAGCCACCGAGCCCGGCTCTATTTTATTATTATTGTTGTTAATCTCTTACTGTGTCTAATTTATAAATTAAACTTTATCATAGTATGTACATGTAGGAAAAAACACAGTAAAGGTTGAGAATTGCTAATCTAAAAATCTGAAGTCTAGAATGCTCCAAAATCCAAAAGTTTTGAGTACCAACGTGATACCCCAAGTGAAAAATTCCACATCTGACTTCATATGATGGTCATAGTCAAAACATAGGCACACAACACACAGTTATTCAACATCCCCAAGAGAAAAAATATCTAACTAGTCCCTTTCAGCTGTAATATACCTTTTCCATGCATGCCCAGATTCCTTCACACAAGCACACCCAAAAAGGATAATAAAATGGCAAGTGTGCAGGCCAGATGCACCAAAAACAAGTCTCTCATGATGCCCCATATTGGGCCAAGACCTCTGTGTGTTACTCGCTGCTTTTTTTTTTCTTTGCATAGTCTCTGCTCTATGGTGGAAAGATATTGTTGAAAATGTCAAGGCTGGGTGTGGTAGCTCAAGCCTGTAATCCCAGCACTTTGGGAAGCTGAGGTGAAAGGAATGCCTGAGCAACTTGGCAAGACTTCATCTCTACAATAAATCAAAAAATTAGGCGGGAGAGGTAGCACGCACCTATAGTTCCGGCTACTTGGAAGGCTAAGGCAGAAGGATCGCTGGAGCCCAGCAGGTCGATGCTGGGGTGGCCATGAGCGTGACACTGCACTCCAGTCTGGGTGACGGAGTGAGACTCCAATTCAAAAAAAAAAGGAAATGTCAAAAATGCCCTAAGATACCCCTATGGGTAACAGTGATAAGAAAAAGAGAAAGTATTTATGTTTATCTATAGCACAGAAAGTCGAGCTGTTGGAGAAACTAACCAACCATGTAAGGGTAAAACAGATTCCCAACCCACTGATCTGTGGCCTGTTAGAAACTGGGCCACACAGCAGGAGGTAACCAGTGGCTAAGCAAGCAAAGTTTCATCGGTATTTACAGCCGTCCTTATCACTCACATTTCCACCTAAACTCTGCCTTCTGTCAGATCAGCAGTGGCATTAGATTCTCATAGGAACATGAACCCTATTGTGAACTGTGCATGCAAGGGATCTAGGTTGCATTATCCTTATGAGAATCTAATGTCTGATGATCTGAGGTGAAGCTGAGGTGGTGATGCTAGTGCGGAGTGGCTGCAAATAGAGATTAACATTAGCAGTGAGGTTTGACTGCACATCCCCCCAACCTCCTGGTCCATGGAAAAACTGTCTTCCATGAAACTGGTCCCTGATGCCAAAAAGGTTGGTGGCTGCTGGTGTAAAACATTTTACAGAAGAGTATAGTCTTGGAATGACCACCATATATAACCTGAAAAAACAGAAGGATAAACTGTTGAAGTTTGTGCTGAAAGCGATGAACAAACAAAAAATAGAAAAACACTGCATACAGCTAAAAATGAAGATCTTGATTGTGTATTGAAAGAATGAATCTGTCAGCATCAGAGTGAACATATGCCATTTAATGGTATGCTGATCATGAAACAAATAAAGATCTAGCACAATGAACTGAAAATTGAAGGGACCTGTGAATATTCAACAGGCTGACTGCAGGAAAAGACACATTACGTTTTTAAAGATTTGTGGTGATAAAGCATCTATTGACCACAAAGCAGCAAATAAATCCATCAACAAGTTTGCCAAGGTCATTGCTGATGAAAATGTGATGCCAGAACAAGTCTAAAATGCTTGTGAAATATCACTGTTTTCGCACTATTGCCTCAGAAAGCTGATGAGACAGCCCCTACATGAATTAAGAATGCCAAGATCAGAAAAACTATGCTAGAATGTGCTGGTGGTAGGCACACATAAGTGTAAACTGGCTGTGATGGGCAAAAGCTTGCATCCTTGCTGTTTCCAGGGAGTGAATTTCTTCCACGCCACTCTTATGCTAACAAAAAGGCATGTGTCATCAGGGACATCTTTTCTGATTGATTTCACAAACATTTGTACCATTGGGTCATGCTCCCTGCGGGGAAGCTGGACTGCATGATGACTGCAAGATTTTGTTATTCTTTGACAATTACTCTGGTCATCCTCCAGCTGAAATACTCATCAAAAATAATGTTTATGAAACTGTCAGGGGAGTGGGGGTAGGATTGGCAGTTGAGGGAAACTGCTAGGGGAGGGAGGGGCATACCTCATCAACAAGGATACCTACATGATCAATGTTTATATATCTAACTCTGAATTGTACCCAACATCTCTATAGTAAATAATAATTTAAAATAATGTTTATGCCATCTACTTTTCCTTGAATGTGACTCTATTAAATATTCAGTTATGTGACCAAGGTGTCCTCAGAAATCAATGAAGAGTAAATACAAAAACACTTTCTGGAACAGCATGCTAACAGCAGTGAACAGAGGTGTGGGTGTGGAAGGTTTTCAAAAAGATAAGTTTAGCTGATGAGCTTCTGCAAAGCAAAAGAAGCCATCAAGAGAGCAGGGAGACAGCTCACAGCATGGGAAAAAATATTTGTCACCTGTATATCTGAAAAAAGCCTAACATCTAGGATCAGCAAGGAACTCAAATGAGCCAAAAGGAAAAAAACAAATAGCCCCATTAAAAAGTGGGCAAAAGACATGAATAGACACTTCTCAAAAGAAGATAAAGGGGCAGCCAACAGACACATGAAAAAGTGCTCAGCCTCACGCATCATCAAAGAAATGCAAATCAAAACCACTCTGAGATACCACCTAACTCCAGTAAGAATGGCCATCATTAGTAAAACAAACAACAGATGCTAGCGAGGATGCAGAGAAAACACTGCTGGTGGGAATGCAAATTAGTGCAACCTTTTAGAAGACAGTGTGGCGATTTCTGAAAGAACTAGAAGTTGACCTTGCATATGATCCAACAATCCCCCTATTGGGAATATACCCAGAGGAACTCAAATCATTCTACAAAAAAGATACCTGCATACGCATGTTTGTTGCAGCTCTAATCAAAACAGTAAAAACATGGAGCCAACCACGCTGCCCATCGAAGCTGGACTAGATTTTAAAAAAAAAGTACATATACACAATGGAATATTATGCAGTCATAACGAAGGACAAACATAAGGACTTTGCAGCAACTTGGATGGATTTAGAGTCTATCATATTCAGTGATCTATCACAGAAACAAAGAACAGAGTACCATATGTTCTCATTCATAAGCGGACCTTGAACAATTATCATAATACTATAAGAAAGGGATTGGCAATAGTGAGAAACAGCCAGGGGAGGGGTGGGATTGGCAGTTGAGGAAAACTGCCGGGGGGGGGGCACACCTCATCAACAAGGGTACCTGCATAAGGAACATTTGTATACCTAACCCTGAACTGTAACCCACATTTTTAAAATAAAAAAAATTTAAAAAATAAAGGATAAGTTTAGTATGAAAGATACCATATATGCTGTTGTCAATGCTTGGAACACAGTGAGTAAAGACATAGTTGTACATGCCTGGCTAAACCTCTGGCATGTGACTAGGTTCAGTGATGATGATGAACAAGGAGATAGATGCCTGAAGGATTCTGTATGTCACACGAAAAAAATGATGTCTCGTCTCCTCACATATGCAAAAAGTATGCCTTCAGAGTCCATCAGTAAACTGGAAGAGGTGAATATCAAATAAGTTTTTTAACATCAGTAATTAGGTTTCAGTTATTCATTCATTGACCAAGGTGAGATAGTTGAATGGTTCTAAATCAAGGTGATCACGATAATAGTGGCAATGAAGATGATGTTTTAACACTGCAGAAAAAAAGTTCCTGTGGATGACGTGGTACAGATATGTGATGGGCTTATTGAAGGATATAACTGAGCAAGAAATCATGTCAGTTTATAAAATCAAAACACAGTAACAGACTTCTAAGACAAAAACTATTGTTGATGACGCAGATGATTGTGAAGGAAACATTTAAAAAAGCCATCCAGCAGAAGGCCTCCTAATTCCTAGAGGATCCACTTCCTGATCCCTCAACTACTTCTGATGTTTCTTGTCACCTAAATTTTAAGAAGGAATGTACAGAAACCTTTTAGTTAACACATAGCATGATAGGTGGAAACTGAAAGCCTGCCGCTATTGTGGCCGTTTAACTGTTAATACAGGTATTCTGGTGATGCTACTGTGCTGCTTAGTTACTTTGTGAAAATAAGTGTATGAAAATGATTGCTTATCAGTTAGCATATGAATTCAGTCATGAATGATGATGATATCAAACAACTACAGATTGTACACATGGGTGACAGATATCTGGTGACAGATAATTCAAAGTTTTGTTTCACATACAAAATTATTTAAAATTACCTTCAGGCTATATGTATAATGTATATATGAAACATAAAAGAATTTTATGTCTAGACTGGAGTGCTATTGCCAAGATAGTTCATCATGGATATGCAAATATTTCAAAACAAAAAAAATTCCAAAATCTAAAACATTTTTGGTCCCCATAATTTGATAAAATGCAACACTCATTCCACTATTAAAAACTCAGCAAACTCAATGTAGAAAGGAACTTTCTCAACGGAGAAAGGGTATTTATGAGAAACCAACAATTAACATTACATACTTAATGGTTAAAGACAGAATGCTTTCCCCATAAAATAGCAAACAAGGCAAGGATGTCTGCTCTCTCCCCTTCTATTCAATACCAGGTCCTAATTAGTTCAAAAAGCAAGACAATACAAGTCATGCAGATTGGAATGGAATCTAATAAATGAAAAACAAGTAAGTAAATTTAGCAAGGTCATAGGATACAAGGCTAATATATAAAGATCAATTGTATTTCAATATTACCACCAATGAGAAATTTTTAAAAAATTTCATTTATAATAGTATAAAAATACTTAGGAATAAATTAACAAAATACATTCAGCTTCTGTAAACTGAAACTACAAAACATTGTAGAAGACTTAAATAAATGGAGATATTGTGTGTTCATGGTTTGGAAGACTTGACTTTGGGGGAAAAATTCACTCCACATTGATATATGGGTTCAACACAATCCCAATAATAATCCCAGCAAGATATTTATAGAAATATCTACACTGAGGCTGGGCATGATGGCTCACACCTGTAATACTAGCTCTTTGGTAGGTCAAGGCAGAAGGATCCCTTGAAGCTAGAAGTTAAAACCAGCCTGGGCAACATAGTGAAACCCTGTCTTTACAAAAAATAAAAAGATAAAAATTGGTTGAGCGTGGTGGTGTAAACCTGTAGTCCTAGCTACTTGGGAGGCTGAGGCAGGATGACTGCTTGAGTCTAGAAGTTCTAGGCTGCAGTAAGTCATGATTGTGCCATTGCACTCTAGCCTGGGTGACAGAACTAGACACTGACACATAATCACAAAATTTCCACACTGACTAAAATAAAAGGAGATGCAAAGTACCCTGAAAGGCCAAAATAATTTAAGACAAAAGAACAAGTTTGGAGGACTCATACTACCAGATTTCAAGGCTCACTAAAATCTACAAAAATTAAGACAATGTGGTATTGCTATACTGATATAAAGATAGACACGAGAATCAATGGAAGACAACGAAGAGTTCACAAGTAGTTCCACATGTAAATGGTTAATTGATTTAAACAAAGGTGCCAAGCTAATCCAATATATTAGGAAGTACCAGTTTTTTCAATAAAAGGTGCTGGAACAACTGGCTATGCCTATTGTAAAGAAAAGGAAGCCTGACCATTAAGTCATACAATACACAAAAATTATCCTGGATGAGATCACATACTTAAAAAATACATGAAAATATAAAAGCCAAAATTACAGTTTCTAAGAGAAAACAGCACAAAATCTTTAGGGAGGCAAAGATTTCTCAGCTATTAAAAAAACATAGAAGAAGAAACTAGAAAATTAGAGTTCATAAAATTAAAGAACTTTGCTCTTCAAAAGACATCATTAAGAAAATTAAAAGGCAAGTCACAACCTGGGGGAAAATATTTGTAAAACATATGACAAAAGACTTGTATCTAAAGTATACATTAAAAAACACTTACAATTCAAAACTAAGGCAAATGATCCAATAAAAATGAGCAGAGATTTCAACAAACACCTCACAAAAAAAGATGTACAAATGGTCAAAAAAAGCACATGAAAAGATGCTTAACACTATATACCCACTAAAATGGCTAAGATTAAAAAGACTGATAATACAAGTACAAATGAATGTGCAATAATAACTGGAACTCTCATACATTGCCGGCAGAGATGCAAAACAGTTACTTTGCAAAACAATTTAAGAATTTCTTAAAGAGAAAAACATACATTTACCATATGACCCAACAATCTACTCCTAGGTATTTACCCCCCAAAATGAAAACATTTGTCCACATAGAGTTGTACACATATGTTGTACATACAGATGTGTACACAGACTTATATATATATACACATACTTATATACATATGTACATGTTATTCATAACAGCCAATGAGTAGAAACAACCCAAATGTCCATGAAATTGTGAATGGATAAACAAATTATGGTATAAACATAAATGGAATATTACTCTGCTGTAAAAAGGAAAAACTAATACCTGCAACAATATGGATGAATCTCAAAACATCATACTAAGTGAAAGAAGCCCAGAGCAAAATACAATTCATAATTCCATTCATATGAAATCTTAGAAAAGGTAAACTACAGTGATAAAACACAAATTAATGGTTCCTCCTAGTAGAAGGGGTGAAAGAAACTGAATATGAAGGAACACAAGGAAACTTTTTGGAACCATGTTCTAGATTTTGATTTTGGTAGTGGTTACAAATTCATCAATGAGTACACTTAAAATGGATGAATTTTATTACATGTATATACCTCAATCAAACTGCTGAAAAAAAAAAAACAACACAACGAAGTAGCACTTTCTCCTTGACTAATTAAGATTGGATGACAACTGCTAAAAAACTATTTTTTTCATTAGAGGATTCAATATATTAAGAAAAACTATGTAAGCCGGGCTCGGTGGCTCAGCCTATAATCCCGCGCTTTGGGAGGCTGAGGTGAATGGATTGCCTGAGCCCGAGGGTTCGAGACCCATCTGGGCAACTTGGTGAGACCTCATCTCTACAATAAATCAAAAAATTAGCTGGGCGTGGTAGCATGCGCCTGTAGTTCCAGCTACCTGGAAGGCTGAGGCGGAAGGATCGCCGGAGCCCAGCAGGTCGAGGCTGCAGTGGCTGGGAGCGGCCACTGCACTGCAGTCTGGGGGACAGAGTGAGACTCCAACTCAAAAAAAAAAAAAGAAAAACAATGTAAACTTGGAGGGAAGACACAATGGAAGACTGTTTAAAAGGCCCACCCAAGAATTATTTAATTCTCTAAGACAGTGTCCTTGTGTCTGACTGCTATCTACTACCGATTAAAGTCCAGATGCTATGAAGTTACATGTTAACTTGCAGATTTTTATGTCTAATAGAAATACAAATGATTTCTGTCTAGTAGAAAAGATAGCCCCCAAAGTTATGGGTTTATTGCCTTGTAGGACATTAATCAGTTTTAAACTTAACTTGCAATCTTCTTTTAACATTCTTTTTTCAAATGTCAATAAATAATTGCATCTTCAAAGGCTCTTTGAACGAATTTTCTCTGCTGTTTCTTAGAACAAATGAGTTGAAGAATTTGAAACAAGTTAATTTTATAGTCGTATAATAATACTTTTAGTTTTTTTTTAAAAACCCATATTTTGATGAGTTATTTAATGGTTCATTTGAGTATCACTCCAAATCATTTCAGGTACACATCTTAGATCACATCGCATCCGATGTGAGTCACATATTTTGAGAATACATTAGGTTGTGCCTTAAGTGAGAACCTGGAGGATTATTTCTCAGTACACTGCGTTTCTTTATAAGTATCCTGTATTGATGCCAAAGTTAGGGAATCTTGAAGGTACCTCCTTCACTTATTTTCTTCCTATTTTGTAAACTACCATGTAGACATATAGAACATGCAGATATATAAGCATGCAAATAAATAAAGCATTAAAGATATAAAGCATTAAAGGCTCCAGAATGCAACCCCTTCATAAACAGTGAGAGCTGATTTTAACATAGAAAACAATACTTTGTTTCTTGGATACTTCTTCTTCATCTCCAACTTCATCTTCAGTGACCTCAGATCCAGTGGTGTATTCTTCTTCTTCTGAAAATAATGACTGTTGTTTCTAAATTTAAAAAAAAACACACATTTATTAAAAATGTAATATCACATCTCTAATGAATTCTTTCAAACACATTTGTCCAAATTTATTTTGGTTGAATGGGTGAAATAAGAGCTCATAAAATGACCACTCCCTAGCAAAACATCTATGAAATGAGTATAACAATTTCTACATTCAAGACAGGATTACATTAAATTATTTTTTATGTATTTCCTTCATAGAACCTAGTGCAGTGATGGGCACAAAATAGGTAATCAGTATTTGTTGAATTGTACCTCTACCATTCAAATGTATGTTCCTTGATATTAAGATTAAATTACAGGTTGGGCTTGGTGGCTCAGCCTATAATTCCAGTACTTCGAGAGGCCGAGGTGTGTGGATTGCCTGAGCCCGTGGGTTCGAGACCAGTCTGGGCAACTTAGCGAGACCTTATCTCTACAATAAATCAAAAATTAGCCAGATGTGGTAGTGCACACCTGTACTTCTGGCTACTTGGAAAGCTGAGGCAATAGGATCGCCAAAGCCCAGCAGGTTAACACTGGGGTAGCCATGAGTATACCACTGCACTTCAGCCTGGGCGACAGAGTGAGACTCCACTTCAAAAAAAAAAAAAAGATTAAATTATAATACAAAAATGGCCAATATTAATTTTTTTAACATCAATATTTTTTATTATGATATTGTGGGGTACAGTTAAGGGTTAGGTATACAAAAATGCTTTGTTCAGGCACCCTTGTTGATAAGAGGTGTCTCCCCATCCCCAGACAGATATTTACTACCGTTAATCCCATCTCCCTTCCTCTCCCCTCCCATAGTTTCCCACCACTGTCAGTCATTTTCTTATAGTAAAAATGGCCAGTATTAAAGTCATCTCACTAAAAATCTCATGTGTCCATTCTCTGGGTGAATGTGGCCCAGGCTTACGTGGCCATATCTGCATTCATTTCCTTAATCTATCAGCCCTCCTGTCTGTCATCGCTAATTCCAATTCCTCTCCATGCATATGAATACTGATGGCAGATGGCATAGTAATGGCAAACAGATAAAAAAAAAAACAACAACCAAACAACCAAATAATTCAAACTTAATAATTTTTTTGCTTTGTTCGATGTTCTAAATGTGAATTAAAATGACTTTAAAAAGTCTTTTAGGCTATTGCTTTGTTAAACTCTGGTGTATCCATGTGGCTCTTTGAGCTATGGCCACCATGTTTCTTGGCTCTGGCCTCCAGGTGAATTCACCTCCAGGTGAATCTTCTCTCTCTCTCTAATTTACATTCTAAATAAACTCTGCTTGAAAAAAAAAGGTCTTTTAACCAGACCTATATATTATGCAGACAGATAATGGAGTATGTATCTATCTTAAACAATCTAATGGCATTTTCAGTAAGTGCAAAATTGAAGACGCTAAAGAGGAAGATATACATTTAACTAAAATGTATCAAATAAGATACTGATAAGATTCTATTAAATTAACCTTTGATTTAGGAAGAAAGAGATCCATGAAAGCCAAATATAATTGCTCACTCACCAGTTGCAGAGTCCAGTTTTTCAGTGACAAGAACTATAAGACAGAATAAGAAATTAATAAAGCTGCATCACTTGGATGGATTTAGAGTCTGTTATCACAGACACAAAGAACTGAGTATCACATGTTCTTGCTCATAAGCAGGCCCTGAACATTTACCATAATGCTATAAGGAAGGGATTGGCAGTAGCCAGAAATTGCTAGGGGATGGGGGGAGAAGGGGAGGGCACATAACATCAATGAGAGTACCCGATCTCAAACCAGGGGAACCAAAGGGAGGCCCAACTTTACCTGTATGAATACCACTTGTATATCTAATCCTGAATAGTATCCCACATCTTTAAAATTAAAAAAAAAAGCTGAATCTATCCAGATTGCAGTTCTTTATTTTCATATGGATATTGTAGAAGACTGAAATAAGTTATAAGTATAGTTCCCTTCCAGGTTGAAACATGATTTAAAACTCAGGCCAAAAACGATATATTGTAGTCTTTAATATTCTCTGTTAGAAAAGGATGAATGCTTAAAAAAAAGGACACCTTTCCAGTATCATTTGCAAAGGACAAGCCAATCATATGTAAAGACAGTATAATTTTAGTTATTTAAAAACAATTTCAATCACTTAAAAAATATTTATATCTTATTATAAATTAAGGAAGCAGATTATATATGGACATTAAGAAATCTAAATTCAGGCCTGGGCGTGGTGGCTCACGCCTATAATCCCAGCACTTTGGGAGGCCAAAGAGTAAGGACTGTCTGAGCCCATGGGTTTGAGATCAGCCTGAGCAACTTGGTAAGGCCTCATGTCCACAATAAATTAAAAAAATTAGCTGGGCATGGTGGTGCATGCTTGTAGTTCCAGCTACTTGGAAGACTGAGGTGGAAGGATCACCTGAGCACAGCAGATAGAGGCTGCAGTGACCATGAACTTGCCATTGCACTCCAGTCTGGGCAACAGAGTGAGACTCCAACAAGAAAAGAAAGGAAGGAAAGAAGGAAGGAATCTAATTTACTAACATATAATTTATAAACAAATGGTAATGATTGAATATTTGTATAGTTGTTTGGAGTTTATAAAGTACTTTGTGTGGAATATTTCACTTTCTCAAGTAAATCCTTCCTCAATCAACACAAAGAAAACTCACAAGCAAACAGATTCCCTAGACCTTTAGTAACAAAGTCAAAAGAATCAAAAGGAGTCAAATAAATTAAAGCTTTCTGATTACCTTAAAAATATTTCAGTTTTGAAACTTTTGAAAAAATAAAACACATTCTTGACTATAATAAAAAAATTTCATAACAAAAAATGTTTATAAATGAAGGGACAAAATATCCATTCATACTATTTTCATTCTTCAAGTCATTATTTGTCCATAATAAAACTCTACCTGGGGTAGGGGAGGCACACCTCATCAACAAGGGTACCTGCACAATGAATATTTGTAAATCTAACCCTGAATTATACCTCACAGTTTTAAAACAAAACTCTAAAGACCATGTTACATTTTTTCTCCTAATTTAAATCTATCAGCTAGCTATTCATTCTCTGAGGGCAAGAAATGCTTCCTATAACCCTTATAGTCCTATTAACTCAGCATAATAGCTTGTTATGTATGATTAGGTAGTCAGTCCAATTTAAATTTAAACTGACTGGGTTCCTATCAAAGACTATCATTAATTATTTATATAAGTAAAGAATAAGTGAAATAAACTACTTACAGCATTGAGCTCTCCAGTTTTGGGGCCCCATGGTGTATTTGGCTCTAGTAAAACATCACATTCCAGGCCCTTTTCATCACAGGGACCAACTCCAATATCACTTGAAAGAAAAAGACATTTTTATGAAGAAGTGTTCACTTTCTTAATTTAAATGTGAATTATACCTTTTTATTGCAAATATTTTATAAATCATTCAAGAAACACAGTACAGCTCTCAAGTAGAAGGGTGCCACCTTAACATTTACACCTTTTTTTTTTTGAGAGTCTCACTCTGTCGTCCAGGCTGGAGAACAGTACACGCTCATGGAGACCCCAGCGTTGACCTGCTGGGCTCAGGCGGTCCTTCTGCCTCAGCCTTCCAAGTAGCTGGCACTACAGGTGTGCGCTACCACGCCTGGATAATTTTTTATATATTGTAGAGACGAGGTCTCACCAAGTTGCCCAGGCTGGTATTAAAACCCTGGGCTCAGGCAATCCTCTCCCCTCAGCCTCCCAAAGTGCGGGGATTACAGGCTTGAGCCACCGTGCCTGGCCACTTTTACCTTTCTTAATTCATTGAATGCAGTTGTTCCAACGTTTTTGGCTTCAGGGATCAGTTTCAAGGAAAACAATTTTTCCATGGACTGGGTTGGGGGTGGGGGATCTTCAGGCATTAGATTCTATTAAGGAGTGTGCAACCTAAATCCTTTGTATGCGCAATTCACAATAGGGGTCATGCTCCTATGAGAATCTAATGCTGCTGCTAATTTGTCAGGAGGCAGAGTCCTACCCACCCACTGCTCACCTCCTGCTGTGTGGCCCAGTTCCTAACAGTCCATGGACCGGTACTGGTCCGTGTCCTGGAGCTTGGGGACCCCTGATCTAGTGAGTTCCCTAGCAAAAGTCACCCCATAAAAGGAGCATCATTGGCTGCTATGGAATGGAATGAGCTGTTATGTATGACTGGTACTGCTTTGAGGACAGCCTCTTTTAAAGGGTCCTCCAGCCCCCAACCTAACAGGCAACTGCAAAATGATGGAAGTAACTTTGAAAATTACTTAATTCAAGGAGTTAAAACTTATGGAAAGATTAACTCAACCATCAAGTTTTTTCTAGTTGTGTCAATCAAGCATTTAAGAAGAGTTTATGCAATCTTGGGGAAAAATACCACAACATTCCCCAAAACTGAATTTAAGGTCATAAACTTTTTACTCACCAAGGACATTCTTCATTAATTTTTCCTCCCCTTGGACCACCAATATTTTTAAGTGTTTTGACTATTAAATATCTGCTTGCTCTTATTGTAAGCTAACATATAATTTAAGTTAAGCTTTCCAAAATAATGTAAACTATTTGAGGACTGACATTACTGATTTGGGGGATTCTGAAATGGAAATTGCTGAATAAAGCTACAATACAGTGTTGTTTACTTTCCCCCTCACCTAACTGTATCTTTTGAAAAAGGTACAACAATGACATCTTTGTGCTTGAGCAGATCATCCAGTATTCTAGTAGTTGGACAGGACAGCAAATCTCCACCTTCACCTTGATCACGAAGTGCAACCATGTGGTCCCTCACTTTACAGCCCTGTTAGGTAAAACACACTAGATTAAAGGTTGGTTCACTATAGAAACACTCCTTTAAAGATCATTGCATGTTTTTGTTCTTCTTGGCCTAGTCGTATCATTGCATGAACACTTTACAACATTTTCTCTAGAAAAAATTTTCTTCATACAGAAAAGAGATTAAATCATAAATGTACAGGTTAATAAATACCCCCACATATCCACATGTCCACAATCCACATTAGGATTTGAATACTGCCAACACTCCCGAAGTCCCCATGGGCCTATTCCCAATCATAACTGCCTATCTCCTCTCAAAAGGTAACTTCTACCCTGATTTTTATGGAAATTACTTCCTTGCTTTCCTTTGTCCTTTTGCCATTAAGGATGCATCCCTAGACACTATCATTTAGTTTTGTCTCACTTTTTTTGTTCAATGTCATTATGATTCAATCATGTTACCACATGTAACAATAAAATTTTCTTTAATGTACAGTGTTTCATTGTATGAATATACACCATTTGTTTACCACTTCTACAGCTGATGGATGGGTTGTTTCCAGTTTGGGGCTATTACACATACAATACAATATCTAAATGTGTAATTAGATATTTAGTATGTGTAAATACTTTGAGTTAGAGTGAATTCAATTTTTTCCCCCATATGGATACCTCACTGTCCCAGTACCTCTTATTGGAAAGTCCATCCTTTACTCACTGCTATGAACATTCATTTACATATTTCCCGGTACACAGGGCTCATGTGTTCCAAATTATATTACCACTAACAGTATATGAGAATTCTCATTCCTCCACATCCCCATTTACACTTAGTCAGATATTTTAATTTTAGTCAATCTGGTGAGTGCATATTGGTATTCATTGTAGTTTTGACTTGTATTTCCCAAGTTACAAATGAGGTTGTCCTTTTCATGATAATAGAAGAACTGAGTGTTTTCTTTTGTGAGGTACTCATTGCCTATCCTTTTAAAATTGATTTTCAGGCATTTTAAATATCCATATATTAATAATATGAATCTTTTATGGATATATGTGTTACTAATATCCCATCCCATCTGAAAGTTTGTCTCTCCAGTTTCAATTTACTTAATGTAGTTGATGTTTTTGAACTTATCAATCTCTTCCTTTATGGTATTACCTTTTAAAAACTTTTTATTAGTTTTCCTTTCACATATAGTCCTTTTTTGGTAAATACTTTGAATTAGAGTGCAATTCAATTTTTTTTTTCCCATATGGATACCTCACTGTCCCAGCACCTCTTACTAGAAAGTTCATCCTTTACCCACTGCTCTCTAAAGTCACTTTTGTCATAGTCAAGTATCCTAGCTGCTCTATTTTTGAGTATTCTACTCTCCTTCTATTGGTCCATTTGTCAAATCTTTGCCAGTATCACATTGTCTTAGACACCTCAGCTCTATAATAAATTCCGATATATGACAGAGCAAGTCCTTCTACTTAGGTCTTTTTTGAGAGTATCTTGGCTAAACTTGACCCTTTGAGTTTCCATTTAAATTTTAGAATCAGCTTAGCAAAGTTCCCAATAAAAATCTGTTGGGATTTTAATTGAGATTGCACTGATCTATACAGGTCAGTTTAGGAAACAGTCACATCTTTGCAATATTGAGTCTTCCAATCTGAACATGGTACAACATTTTTTAGTTTTATTTTCTCTCAATAATGTTTTATGTATAGAGTTCTTATACTTATTTTGTTGTATTACTAGGCACTTGATATTTTTAAGGCCACTGGATAATGTTTCTTTTTATAAATTTCATTTTCTTACCTTGCTAGATTGTAGAAATACCATTGGTTTTTGTTAATTATTTTGAATAAGTCAATCTTCCTAAATTCTTGTTATTTCTAATAATTTTATCTCGTTTTTTCTGGAATTTTCTACGTACAACATTATCTACAATTTATTGGTCTTGTTCTTCCTTTTTAATATTTATGCCTTTTATTTCTTTCTTTCTTTCTTTTTTTTTTTTGAGTTGGAGTCTCACTCTGTCCCCCAGACTGGAGTGCAGTGGTCGCTCCCGGCCACCGCAGCCTCGACCTGCTGGGCTCCAGCGATCCTTCCGCCTCAGCCTTCCGAACAGCCAGAATTACAGGCGCGCGCTACGACGCCCGGCTAATTTTTTGATTTTATTGTAGAGATGAGGTCTCGCCTGCCCAGGTGGGTCTCGAACCCGGGGGCTCAGGCAATCCACTCACCTCAGCCTCCCAAAGGCGCGGGATTACAGGCTGAGCCACTGAGCCCGGCTGCCTTTTATTTCTTTTTCTTGAATGAATCTACTTTCCAGGACCACCAGTTCAATTTAAATAGAAGTATGGTGACAATGGGCATTTTTACTGTGTTTCCAATCTCAAAACAAAAGTTTTTCTACATTTCGCTATTAAGTGTAATATTTGCTGTAAGTTTTAAATTAGCTGTCCTTTATTGGATTACAGCATTTTCCTTTTATTTCTATATTGGGTAAAAATTGTGTTTTCATTTTTAACCTTGGAAGGAGTTTTAAAAAATGCTTTTTCAGAACCTATGGAAATGAGTTTTTCCTTTAATCTGCTATCATGACAAGTTGCAATATCTATTGTTAGATTAACTTTGCATCTTAAAATGAATACAATTTAGCTGTAATAAATTTTTTAATATATTGCTAGATTTAGATGGCTAATATATTATTTGTAAATTTTACACTCATGTTCATGAGTGACAATGGCCTTTAATTTTCCTTTTCTATATTTCCCATGTCAGGTTTTCATATCAAACAAGCTTCATAAAATGACAAGAAATGTACTTTTTTCATTCCCTGGAAGAGTTTGTCTAAATTTGACATTATTTCTTTCTTAAGCAGCTGACAGGATTTGCTGGTGTGAACAACCAGACTCCGAATTTTCTTTTTTTTTTTTCCTGTTTGTTTGTTTTTTGAGTTGGAGTTTCACTCTGTCGCCCAGGTTGGAGTGCAGTGGCACACTCAAGGCTACCCCAGCGTTGAGCTGCTGGGCGCTGGCGATCCTTCCGACTCAGTCTTCCAAGCAGCCAGAACTACAGGCACGCGCTACTGTACCCAGCTAATTTTGGATTTATTGTAGAGATGAGGTCTTGCCAAGCTGTCTTGTCCAACCCGTGGGCACAGACAATCCACTTGCCTCAGCCTCCCAAAGTGGGGATTACAGGCTGAGCCTGTAATTGGAAAAAAATATTTTTCAAGTGATTCAATTTGTTTAAGCGTTATAGGGTTATTTAAATTTCTTCTTGTATCAGTTTTGGCAAGATTTTTTTCCCCCTCAAAATTGTCCAATTTGTCTACATTTTCAATGATATTGGCATAAAGTAGTATATAATATTACCGTATCGTTTTGGTGTCTGCATGATCTGTACAAACTTTGTTCACATTCCTGATAATGGTATACAAATACAATTGTATCTTTTCTCTTTTTTCTTAGTCTTATCGATATAGGTTTATCAGATTTTATTTTTTTAATTTATTTTATTTTATAGATGTGGGGTACAAGTGAGGATTAACTACGTAAGTAGGTTGCATGCAGGTGAAGTTTGGGCTTCTAACTGGTCTTCACTCCCCTTGGTAGTGGATTAGTTGCCTTTTGTGTTGTCATATGCCCCCTACCATCCTTTTTTCCTCCCTTAGCAGTGCCTAGTGATTGCCAATCCCTCCCTTGTGCTAGTACTAACGTGACTAATGTTCAGGGCCAATTGATGAGTGAAAACATGTGGCATTCAGTCCTTTGTTTCTGTGATATTTCACTTAGTATTATGGTCTCCAACTTCATCCAATTTGCTGCAAAGTCCATGATTTTATTCTTCTTTATGGCTGTGTAATACTTCATCATGTATATGTACTAGATTTTCCTTATCCAGTTCACTTTCAATGTGTTGGCTCCATATTTTTGCTATTGTGAATAGTGTGGCAATAAACATGTATTTGCAGGTATCTTTTTTATAGAATGATTTATGTTCCTTCAGGTATATTCCCAGGAGGGGGATTGCTAGATTGTGTGGAAGGCCAAGTTTTAGTTCTTTCAGGAGTTGCCACACTGTTTTCCATGTAGGTTGAACTAGCCTCCTCTCCCACCAACAATATAGCAGCATTTCCCTTTTCTCTGTACCTGCGCCAGCGTCTGTTGTCTTTTGACTTATTAATGATAGTCATCCTTACCAGAGTTAGGTGGTAACTCGTTGTAGTTTTGATTTGCATTTCTCTGATGATCAGTGAGGCTGAGCAATTTTTCATGTGTCTGTTGGCTACCTGCATGTTTTCTTTTCAGAAGTGCCTGTTCATATTCTTTGCCCACTTTTTAATTGGGTTGATTTATCCTTTCACTTTGTTTGAATTCCTTGTAATCTTGGATGTTAGGCCTTTGTCAGATACATAATTTGCAAATATTTTTTCCCAATTCTGTGGGTTGTTTTTTTACTTTCTTGATGTCTTCTTTTGCTGTGTAAAAGTTTTTCAGTCTGATGAGGTCCCGTTTGTCATATTAGCTTTTATGGCATTCACTTTTGGGGACTTGGTGATGAATTTGTTGCCTATGCCGGTGTTCATAAGGGTGTTTTCTATGTTTGCCTCTAGAATTATTATAGTTTGAGGTTTTACGTTTAGGTCTTTGATCCATTTTGAGTTGATTTTTGTATATGGTGTTAGGTAGGGATCCAGTTTCATTCTTCTATGTGTGGTCAGCCAGCTTTCCCAGTGATGTTTGCTAAATATGGCCTCCTTTCCCCATTGTTAGTTATTGGTGACTTTGTTGAAGATGATTTGGTTGAGAATCCAAGTTTTTGCTTCTGGAATCTCTGTCCTGTTCCATTGGTTCCATATATACCTATTCCTGTCCCAATACTAGGCTGTTCTGGTAGCCTTGTAATAAAGTATAAAGTGTAAAGTGTGATATTTTCTGTTTTGTTCCTTTTGCTGAGCATTTTGGCTATTTGTGCTCCTTTTTGTTTCCATATGCATTTCTGTATTGTTGTTTCCAGGTCCGAGAAAAATGATGTTGGTAATTTGATGGGTTATTGCATTGAACCTGCAGATTGCCTTGGGTAGGATGGACCTCTTGACAATACTGATCCTTCTAATCCAAGAGCACTGAATGTTTTTCCATTTGTTTGTGTCATGTTTGATTTCTTTGAGAAGTGTTTTGTAGTTCGTGTCTTAAAGGTCTTTTACTGCTCTAGTTAGGAGGATGCCAAGGTATTTCACTTTCTTTTTGTGGCTATTATGTATGGGATTGGACTTTTTATTTGGTTCTCTGCCTGCTTGTTGCTGGTATAATGAAATGCAATTGTCTTTTGAATACTGATTTTATAATGAGACTTTACCAAAATTGTTTATCAGTGCAAGGAGGCTTTTGACAGATCCCCTAGGGTTTTCAAGGTATAGAATCATATTTCCACAAAGAGAGAGAGCTTAACTTCTTCTTTTTCTACTTGGATATCCCTGATTTCCTTCTTTTGCCTGATTGTGCTTGCTAGGACTTTCGGCACTATGTTGAACAGGAGGGGTGCGAGTGGGCGTCTTTGTCTTGTTCCCACTCTTAGGGGGAATGCTACTGCCTACTGGGCAAAAGGTTGGCTGTGGGCTTATCACAGATGGTTCTTACTATTTTTAGTATTGTTCCTTCTACGCCTAGGTGCTCAAGGGTTTTTATCAAGAAGGAATGCTGGATTTTGTCAAATGTTTTTTCTGCTTCTAATGATATAATTATGCGGTTCTTGGCTTTACATCTGTTAGGGTGCTAAATTATGTGTATAGTCTTGCAAATGTAGAACCAGTTCTGCATTCCAGGAATGAAGCCCACCTGGTCATAGTGGATGGTCCCTGAGATGTGTTGTTGGATCCAATTTGCTAGAATCTTGTTGGAAATTTTTGTGGCAATATTCATCAAGGAGAATGGCCTGTAATTCTCTTCCCTTGTTAGGTCATTGCCAGGTTTGGATATCAGTATGATGTTGGCTTCATAAAACGAGTTGGGGAAAATTCCATTGTTCTCAATTGCCTGAAATACTTTCAATAAGATTGGTATCGGCTCCTCCTTGTATGTCTTGTAAAATTCAGTACAAGAAAGACAACTGGTCCACGGAATTTTTTTGGTGGGGAGATTTTTTTAGACTGAGTTGATTTTCTGGATTGTTACTGGTCTGTTTAAAACTTCAATTTCTTCTTGTTTCAACCCCCCCCCTTGGGAGGGTTGTCTGATGTCAGAAAGTCCTCCATTTCCTTTAGGTTTTCGAGTTTATTCGCATACAGATATTCATAGTAATCTTTGATAATCTTTTGAATTTTTTCAGGGTCACTTGTGACTTCTTTTGCATTTCTTTTTTTGTTTTTTAAGTTGGAATCTCACTCTGTCACCCACTGGAGTGCAGTGGCTGCTACCAGTCACCCAGCCTCGACCTGCTGGGCTCTAGCGATCCTTCCGCATCAGCCTTTCAAGTAGCTGGAACTACAGGCACGTGCTACCACGCCTGGCTAATTTTTGATTTACTGTAGAGATGAGATCTCACCAAGTTGCCCAGGTGGGTTGCGAACCCGCGGGTTTAGGCAATCCACTCACCTCAGCCTTCCAAAGCACTGGAATTACAGGCTGAGCCACCAAGCTCAGCCTCCTTTTGCATTTCTAATTGTTTATTTGGACTTTCTCTCTCTCTTCTTTTTAGTCAGTCTGGTCAGGGGTTCATCAATCTTATTCATCCTTTCAAAGAATCAGGTTTTTGTCTTTTTGATCCTTTCTATGATATTTTAATCTTCTGTATCCTGCAACTATGATTTGATCTTGGTGACCTCGATTCTTCCTCTGAAGTTATGATTATGATGATCTTTCTTTAGGTGTGACATTAGGCTGTTCATTTGTGATCTGTTTTCTTGATGTATGCATGCAATTCTATAAATTTTCCTCTCAGGGCATCCCAGGGATTCTAATAAGATGTGTCTTTGTTTTTATTTGTTTCTAGAAATCTTTTTATTTCTGTCTTAATCTCCGTGTTGACCCAGAAGTTGTTCAGAAGCATGCTATTTAGTGTCCATGTCTTTGTGTATTTTGGGGGGGATCTTGTTGGTGGCAATATTTATTTTTAGTCCACTGTGATCTGAGAAGATACATGGTATTATTTTGATCTTTTGAAATTTGTTCACACTTGATTTATGTGAGAATATGATTGGTCTTAGAGTATATTCCATGTTCTGATGAGTAGAATGTATACTCTTTAGATGCTGGGTCAAGTGTTCTACAGATGTTTATTAAATCCATTTGATCAAGCATTGAGTTAAGGTTAGATCTCCTTGTTGGTTTTTTGACTTGGAGGTCTATCTAAAGTTGTTATTGGGGGCATTTAGATCTCCAACTATGATTGTATGAGAGTCAATGTCCTCTCTTAGTTCACTTAGAAGTTGTTTAATAAAACCTGGTGCTCCTGTGCTGGGTGCATCTTACTGGTGGATATTTCTTACTGGTGGGTTAAATACATGGATATTTCTTACTGGTGGGTTAAATCTTTTATCATTATGTAGTGTCCTTCTGTGTCCTTTTTAACTTTTGAAGGTTTGAAGTCTGCTTTGTCTGATATCAGAATAGCTACACCTGCTCTCTTCTGTTTTCCTGAAAGACCATTTTCCAGTCCCCAGTTTTGAGTCTGTGGGTGTCCTTTGCAGTGAGATGAGTTCCCTGGAGGCAGCAGACTGTTGGATCATGCTTCTTTATCCAGTTTGCCACTCTATGTCTCTCAGTGGCACATTTAGTCCATTCACATTCAGATTGATTACTGAAACGAGTTTATCCCTGTCATACAGCTCTTAGGATGTTACTTTAGTTCCCTTTTACTTTTGTATTTATATATGTGTGTATTTTCATTTTTGTGAGTGTTCTGTAATCTCTGTTAACTTTTCTTGCCTGTACTTTTGTGATGGGAATGACATTTCTTTTTTTCCCCTGTGTTTAACACCTTAAGTGTCTCCTGAAGGGCTGTTCTGGAGGCAGCATATTCTCTTAGGGATTGGATGTCTGGGAAGGATTTTAATTCTCCATCATTGATGAAACTTAGCTTGGCAGGGTATAAAATTCTTGGCTAGAATTTATTATCTTTATGAATGTTAAAAATTGGACTCCATATGTGTGTGAGGCAAGCAGAGCCAGAGCCGCGAGCAAAGGCTGAAGTTGGGACCTGATAAGACAGCCCCGCTGCCCTGCAGGATCATCAAGGAAACCCAGAATTTGCTGGTAGAACCAGTTCCTGGCATTAAAGCAGGACGAGATGAGAACAGTGTTTATTTTCATATGGTCATTCTGGCCCCCAGGATTCTCCCTTTGAGGGAGAGACTTTTAAACTTGAACTATTCCTTCCCAAATACCCAATGGCAGCCCCTAAAGTATGTTTTATGACCAAAATCTACCATCCTAATTTAGACAAGTTGGGAAGAATATATTTAGATATTTTGAAAGGTAAGTGGTCCCCGGTACCGCAGATCCATACAGTCCTGCTCACGATCCAGGCTTTGTTAAGTGCTCCCAACCCAGACAACCTATTAGCAAATGATGTTGTAGAGCAGTGGAAGAACAATGAGGTCTAAGCCATAGAAACAGCTAGAGCATGGACTAGGCTATATGCCATGAATGATATTTAAATCCATCTGATCATCAAGTGCATGTCGCTTCTTCTATTCTGTCAAGATTTCTTCCTTTTTGTTTGCATTTAATTGACACAGTCTTAGAAACATTCAGAATAAAAGCCCAGACATCTTCAGTTCTTTGGTGATTAAATGGACATTAGCAAATCTCTGACTGGTTCTGATTCACTGTTGTAAGCATGAGCAGAGGCTAGCAGTGTCATCTGGAATGTCATGAAGTGTGTAAAAGCGGTGGCCTCTGTGTTTGTTCACTGCCCCATCATGGTTTAAGTATGAATCTCTGTGAATGAAAGTAGCTGTAAGGTTAGCTGCATGGGGGTGGGTGTTTTTCTTTTATTTCTTTGAGGGGGAGGTAGTTTTAATTTTATGGGCTCCTTTCTACCTTTTTATGGTGATCTAATTGCATTAGTTGAAAGCAGCTAAACAATTCTTTAGAATATGCTTTCTAGCCGGGCTCGGTGGCTCAGCCTGTAATCCTGCGTCTTTGGGAGGCTGAAGTGAGTGGATTGCCTGAGCCCGCAGGTTCGAGACCAGCCTGGGCAGCGAGACCTCATCTCTACAATAAATCAAAAAATTAGCCGGGAGTGGTAGTGCATGCCTGTAATTCCGGCTACTTGGAAGGCTGAGGCAGAAGGATCGCTGGAGCCCAGCAGGTCGAGGCTGTGGTGGCCAGGAGCAGCCACTGCACTCCAGTCTGGGCGACAGAGTGAGACTCCAACTCAAAAAAAAAAAAAAAAAAAAAAAAAAGAATATGCTTTCTAGACAAGTCTAACTTTATTTAGATGCCGTAGATGTACAAGCTTGATTGAACAAAAATGGGAACATTAAACAAACATCACAGCCCTAATGACATTGTGACTTTGCTGTCAAGTGTAGATTTCGCCTTCCAAAAAGAGCTTGTGACAATTTTATATGGCTCGTCTGGAGACTTGTGTAAATCTTATGTTTTAGTAAAATATTTTTTTTTAATTTTACTTTGACTTGTAGTTTATTTTACTGTGTTTATTTCATTTTCCCAATGTGACAACTGTATTTAAACATTAAAATTCTGGTGGAACACTCTGTTTTGGTCTTCACTATCTTACAACTTAAATGGAAGAAGGAGATTTTGCCAGTTTCCTCTCACTGATACAAATTTGTGTATGATACTGTTGAGTGGAGGGCTTGTAAACTGGCCCTGTACGTGCTTAAGGCATCAGCATCTGGCTTTTTTTTAACCTACTGAAAATTTGAAATAAACATATGGGCCGGGCTCAGTGGCTCAGCCTGTAATCCCGCCCCTTTGGGAGGCTGAGCTGAGTAGATTGCCTGAGCCCGCGGGTTCAAGACCCGCCTGGGCAGCGAGACCTCATATCTACAATAAATAAAAAAATCAGCCAGGCGTGGTAGCGCATGCCTGTAATTCCGGCTACTTGGAAGGCTGAGGTGGAAGGATTGCTGGAGTCCAGCAGGTCGAGGCTGCGGTGGCCGGGAGCGACCACTACACTCCAGTCTGGGCGACAGAGTGAGACTCCAACTCAAAAAAAAAAAAAAAAAAAAAAAGAAAGAAATATATGTTCTCTGGTTGGATAGACAGTCATTGACTTCTGGCTGCAGTGTGTGAAAATCACTGTCTGACAGTCGCAGCAAAGGAAGCAGTTGTGACTGACGTGTAGGACTTTCACATGTTGGGCCACAATGCTGCCTCAGATTTGGGTTCTGAATTTTTTCTTGGTTCTTGTCTGGTGTGTTGACCCTCACCTGGGGTTTTGCAGAGGCATTTGTGAGTCTCCTCACCACCTGATGAGCAGATCTCCAGCAGTGTCACAGAAAGGCTCCCTTGGGAGCCTTTGGCCTCCCTCTGGCCCAGTGCCCTTTTCTGCTTTCACCCTAATAGACTTGGTGATGGTCCCTCCTGCCTCTCCATCTCTAGTTCCTGACCCTTGTTATTTTAAGTCATAAATGTAGCCTGTCCTAACTATGTAAATTTTGACCTTCAATGGAACCTCGTCTCTTGCAGTTTAAGGTAATGAATATTGTAGGCCATCTGAATTTTCCTCATTCTTATTCTCATGATTCTAGAATTTCTTCAGAATGTGGTATATTTTATTGTGCTCCTATGTAAGATAAACAATTCTCTATTAAAATTACATTTTCAACATACTCCCCAAAAAATTGGACTCCAGTCCTTTCTGGCTTGTAGTGTTTCTGCAGTTAAGTCTGGAGCAATGCTGATGGATCTTCCCTAGTAGGTAGTCTGACCTTTCTCTCTTACTGCCTTTAGAATTTTTTCTTTCATGCTTACTTGGTGGACACAGATTACTATGTGCCTTGGGGATGGTCTTCATTCCTTCTTGCATCTGAAGAATACCTTTCAGTATTTTCTTTAAACTAATTTGTTAGTTGCAAATTCCCTCAAAAAGTTTTTTGTTTCCCTCAAATTTTATTGCTTAAAATTATTTTATCTTAATTCTTAAAGGAAATCTAATGAAGGCATAGATTTCTAGATTAGTTATTTTTTTGGTACACTGAAGACCTTTTAAACTATAATCTTGCTTCCACTGCTACTTCTGAGATGTGAATTCTGTCTAGTTACTGATGGTTGGAAGGGATTCTGTATGTTTTCCTCTGGCTGCTTTAAAAATGTTCTTTGTTTTTATGTTTTCTGCCATTTCAGTATAATATGTGTAGTTATGTTATTGAGAGTCATAGGAATTCTTGCATTTATAAACTAATATCTTTCAAGAATTCTGAAAAGTCCCAGCTATATCTCCAAATTTTGCCTCTGATTCATTATCTTTCCCTTCTATTAGGAATTCGATTAAAAAGCTAAACATTTCCCCATAAAAAGACAAATACTACATGATTCCACTATATGAGGTAGTGTGGTCAAATTCATAAACAGAAAGTAGAGAGGCAGCTGCCAGGGACTGATGGAAGGACAAATGGGTAGTTGTGTTTCAGTTTTGCAAAATGAAAAAAATTCTGAAGACTGGGTATACAACATTGTTAATATACTTAGAATTACTGAAGCATATCGTAAAAGTGGTCAAGATGGTAAATGTCAAATCATGCTATGTAAATTTTACCATGATTTAAAAAATGTTACGTCTTGTACTTATCTTTTTAAATACATTATTTTGTTTCTCTGTGCTTCATTCTGGAAAGTTTCTCCTGACTTTTATGTTTCAATTAGCTAGTTTTTCAGCTGCATCTAATCTGTTGAATTTGCCACTGAGATTACATTTCTTTACTGAGATTTTCAGTTATAGCATTTCTATTTGTCATTTAGTTCCTCCTTTTTTTTTCTTGAGTGGAGGTCTCTGATCATAGCCTTGACCTACTGGGCTCAGGCAATCCCTCTACCTCAACCTCCTGAGTAGCTGGGACTACAGACATGTGCCACCACCCCTGACTAATTTTTGATATTTTGTAGAGACAGTCTTCCTATGTTGTCCAGGATGGTCTTGAACACCTGGGCTCAAGCAATCCTTCCGCTTCACTCTCCCAAAGTGCTAGAATTACAGGCATGAGCCACCATGCCCAGTCTTAAACACTTTTTTATTACTTTTTATAGTTTATAATTCCCTACCAAAAAATTCTGAGCTTATCCTCTATCAACTTAAACTAGTAATCCTATTTATCCTATAGGCTGTGTCAATAATTTCATTACTTACAGTTTCTGCTGTCTAAATTTTGCTGTTCCCATTCTGAGTAACTTATTTCCACCTATGTCAGATTATATTTATAAGCTGAATATTTTGTTAGAAAAGTGGTTTGCAGAAATAATTTGAGGCCTAGAACAGTGTTATCTTTCACAAAAGGTTTTCAGTTCTTTTTGCCAGGTGTGTGGGAATAGTGGCAATCTGGGATTATCTTAACCAAAGTTCACAGCTTGAAATTTTCTAGGCAATTCAAATAATGTAAGTCAGGCTGCAGTCTAGGCAAGGGATGGCTCATTTCTGATGTACTCTTAAGGGTGGGACTGTTATTCATTAGTGTCCCAACTATTGCCAGACCTTGGAACTTGACTATTCCCCCAAATCCTGACAGGGCACCAAAAGCTCACTCCAAACTCTCAGCCCCATCTTTCAGATTGGTAATCACCCCCAGGACAAAGATGGCCCTGAAAGTTGGCTCACTTTTTTGAGTTCCTATTATCTCCTGTATTAATACCAAGAATTAGCTGGGTGCTGTGGCTCATGGCTATAATCTCAGCACTTTGGAGGCCGAGGCGGGAGGATTGCTTGAGTCTAGGAGTTTGAGACCAGCCTGGGCAATATAGCAAGATTTCATCTCTACAAAAAATAAAAAAATATTAGTTAGGCATGATGGCATGAGTTTGTAGTCCAAGCTACTCAGCAGGCTGAGATGGAAGAATTGTCTGAGCCCAAGAGGCCAAGGCTATGGTGACCTGTAATGATCATATCACTGCACACTAGCTTGGACGACAGACTGAGACTCTGACTAAAAAAAAAAAAAAAAAAAAAAAAAAAAAGCCCATTAAGAATTAACACTAGCCGGGCTCGGTGGCTCAGCCTGTAATCCTGCGCCTTTGGGAGGCTGAGGTGAGTGGATTGCCTGAGCCCACGGGTTCGAGACCCGCCTGGGCAGCGAGACCTCATCTCTACAATAAATCAAAAAATCAGCTGGGCGTGGTAGCGCATGCCTGTAATTCCAGCTACTTGGAAGGCTGAGGCAGAAGGATCGCCGGAGCCCAGCAGGTCGAGGCTGCGGTGGCCGGGAGCGGCCACTGCGCTCCAGTCTGGGTGACAGAGTGAGACTCCAACTCAAAAAAAAAAACAAAACAAAACAAAAAAACAAACAAACAAACAAAAAAGAATTAACACTAATTCTTCATTTTCTTACTAGCTCTTTAAGGTTTTAATATGGCCTTTATATTTATATTTTATCTATCCTTTTTTAGTTGTCTTTTGATGGGAGAACTGGTCTGAATTACTTAGTTGCCATTGCTGGAAATATAAATCACCATGTGAACTGTTTAGATTTTCAGTGAGTCCAAGTTATCATGTCAGTCAATGTACAGGAAGTCACATGAAAACTTATCATATAATTTAATTACTGTTTATTCGTTGAATCCTCTCACAATAAATAAAATATCTGTAGTTAATACAATTAAAAATATAATAAGCCAAAGAGTTACAACTTTTAAAACTACATCTTTCTCAAAACAATGTGAAAATGTAATAGTGAAACAACCTGACCACAAATAAATGTAAAGACTAAAAAAGACAAACATAACAGTTATGATGAATTAATGAAACATCTTGGGCCTAGGAAAGCTAGTCTCATTTTGCTTAGTCTCATGTCCAATATAAATAGCTTTGGGCCAGTTTTGGTGACTCAGCCTGTAATCCCAGCACTTTGGGAGGTTGAGGCAAGTGGACTGCCTGAGTCTGTGAGCTTAAGACCCACGTGGGCAACCTGGCGAGACCTCATCTCTACAGTAAATCAAAAGTTAGCAGGGCATGGTAGCGCACGCCTGTAGTTCCGGCTACCAGGAAGGCTGAGGTGGAAAGATTGCCGGAGCCCAGCAGGTTGAGGCTGCGGTGACCAGGAGTGTGCCACTGCACTCCAGGCTGGGCAACAGAGTGAGACTCCAACTCAAAAAATAATCAAATAAATAGCTTTGTATGCAAGTTGCACAACTAAAACTGCAAATATGACCATCATGTTAGCAATCTATTACTTTACCAATAAAATTTCTGACTAATCAAAATTAGTAACTGATTGTAAATATGATAAAATTAATCTACCTAAAATTCCATAATCCATTATTCAGTAATATTCATGCCAATACCCTAAATTCTTTGCTCCTAAATTTCATCATTCCCATCTGGCAAAACCCTAATTCTGCATGAACTCAACAACTCATTCCCCAGGTCTGCAAGTGCTACTGAAGAAAGTGATAGAAAAAGGCATACTGGATTCTACCCTAATTTTTGATTACCAATTTCTAATGAGCTCTCAAACTTCTTGGCAACACACAACATTTCTCTGGAAAATTCACTCTCCTGTTTTCCAAAAATACGATTTCAAACTTTCAATACTTCCCTCGAACTTTGGAACCTTCCCTCTTCTCCCTCATTCTCAGCAGATGGTTTTATCTTCTACTTTTTAGAATATAGAAAAAGCTAAAAATCCCCAAACACCTATAGAAGGAACATACCTCAAAATAGTAAGTGCCATCTATGATAAACACATAGCTAACATTGCTAAATGGACAGAAACTGGAAACATTTCCCCTAAAAACTAGAACAAAACAAGGTTGCCCACTCTTACCCCTCTTGTTCAATATTGTGTTAGAAGTCCTAGCTCGGGCAATTAGACAAGAGAAGGAAATCTGGGGTATCCAAATAGGAAAAGAGGAAGCTAAGTTATCCCTCTTTGTTGATGATATGATCCTATACCTTGAAAATCCAAGAGGATCTGTCAAAAACCTGCCTGCAGCCGAGCTCGGTGGCTCAGCCTGTAATCCCGTGCCTTTGGGAGGCTGAGGTGAGTGGATTGCCTGAGCCCGCGGGTTCAAGACCCGCCTGGGCAGCGAGACCTCATCTCTACAATAAATCAAAAATCAGCCAGGCGTGGTAGCACATGCCTGTAATTCTGGCTACTTGGAAGGCTGAGGTGGAAGGATCGCCGGAGCCCAGCAGGTGAGGCTGCGGTGGCCGGGAGTGGCCACTGCACTCCAGTCTGGGCGACCGAGTGAGACTCCAACTCAAAACAAAAAAACAAACAAAAAAAAACAGCCTAGTCTTGGTACAAGAACAAGCACATAGACCAATGGAACAGGATAGAGATTCCAGAAGCAAAGCCTCAATTCCTCAACCAACTCATCTTTGACAAAGCCTCCAACAACAACTACTGGGAAGAAGAGAACCTATTCAGTAAATGGTTCTGGGAAAACTGACTGATCACATGCAGAAGATTGAAACAGGACCCCTACTTATCACCATACACAAAAATTAACTCTAAATGGATCAAAGACCTAAATGTAAAACCTCAAACTATAAGAATCTTAGAAAATGCAGGAGACACCCTTATGGAAATTGGAATTGGCAACCAATTCCTATTTAGAACCCTAAATGCCCATACCTTAAGAAATAAGATAGACAAGTGGGACCTCATCAAACTGACGAGCTTCTGCAAAGCAAAAGAAACCATTAAGAGAACTGCGCGACAGCCCACAGAATGGGAAAAAATATTTGCCAACTGTATATCTGACAAAGGCCTAACATCCAGGATCTACAAGGAACTCAAACATGCCGAGAGGAAAAAAACAAACAGCCCCATTAAAAAGTGGGTAAAAGACATGAATAGACACTTCTCAAAAGAAGATATACTGGCAGCCAACAGACACATGAAAAAGTGCTCAGCCTCACTCATCATCAGAGAAATGCAAATCAAAACCACACTGAGATACCACCTAACCCCAGTAAAAATGGCCATCATTAATAAAACAAACAACAACATGCTGGCGAGGATGCAGAGAAAAAGGAAAAGTTCTACACTGCTGGTGGGAATGCAAACTAGTGCAACCTCATTGAAAGACAGTGTGGAGGTTTTTGAAAGAACTAGAAATTGACCTTCCATATTACCCAGCAATTCCCCTATTGGGAATATAACTGGAGGAACTCAAATCATTCTACAAAAAAGATACCTGCCCACGTGTGTTTGTTGCAGCTCTATTCACAATAGCAGAAACATGGAACCAACCACGTTGCCCATCAAAGCTGGACTGGATAAAAAAATGTGGTATATATACACAATGGAATATTATGCAGTTATAAAGAAGGTGAAATATATGGACTTTGCAGCAACTTGGATGGATTTAGAGTCAATCATACTCAGTGATCTATCACAGAAACAAAGAACAGAGTACCATATGTTCTCATTCATAAGCAAAGTTTGAACAATTATAATACTGTAAGAAAGCAATTGGCAGTAGTGGGAAACTGTTGGGGGGAGTGGGATTGGCAGTTGAGGGAAATTGCTAGGGGAGGGAGGGACATACCTCATCAATAAGGGTACCTGCATAATCAACGTTTGTATACCTAACCCTGAATTATACCCCACATCTTAATAATAATAAAATTTTAAAAAGAATACAGAAAAAGCTTTAGATTGGTACAAATTATCATGCAAGTGACAAACCACCATTTTACTAATATCTGCAACCACTCTCCTCTTCTCTCCTGTTATAAGAGAGGAGCTGTCATTCCTAATACTGCCACATATGCTTAAGGTCCCAGCCTACCCTGCCTTACTCAGAAACATACTATCAACCTCTCCTCCACTGGATCCTTTCCACTGATTTTTTTAAAAAGTCTCTATTATCAAAACAAAAACAATAAAAATCCATAACCTAATTACTGACCTATCTCCTCCCATTCTCAAATTTCCCAAAAGATTTGTCATGTGCACTGTCTCCATTTGTTCACTCTCCTCTCAACACATACCAACCTGGCTTCTGGAACCAACACTCCACCAAAACAGCTCTTCACAAGTGTGAATTCCAGGCCACTAAGGCCAAGGACACATTCCTTTCTTTATTTTACTTGTCCTCTTAGGTATCAGAGATCACTATCTCTTTCTTTAACTACTACTCCCTTAACTTTCATGACATCCTTAGTTTTCCTCCTATTATCCTGGCTGCTGCTTCTTTTTTCTTTTCTTTTCTTTTTTTTTTTAGTGAGAAAGCAGAATTTATTGAGAGTTCAGAGAAGCTCCCACAGTGGGAGGGGACCTGAAGGGGTTGCCCTATCCTGGCTGCTTCTAACCATTTTCCTTCGCAGGCTGGTGCTTTTTATCCAGCCATTAGATACTGGAATTCCTCCAAGCTCCATCCTAAGCCCCCTGCTCTTCTTATGCTCAGCAAGTGTACTTGCTGGCTTTAATTATTTATTTCTGAGAAAACTTATAAATCATTATCTCTAGCCCCCAAACTTAGATCTAATAGCCCCTGTCTGGTTATCTTAGAAAGTACCTCAAACTCAAAATGCCCAAAACAAAACTCATGAATCTCTCTCCAAACCTGATTCCTGTCTACTGTTTCCTCTTCAGTAAACAGCAACACCATCTATCTAGCCAACAGCACCAATAAGAAACTAAGCTTTCCTTGACTGCTCCACTTCTTCCTGGGCTACAATCTGTCAAGTGATTTCAGTTTTACCCCTTAAATATTTATATGAAATCCATCCATTTCTCTTCATCTCCACTACTCTAGTTCACTACTCTAGTCCAAGTACTCTCTGAGACTACTGTGATAACTTCCTTTTGTATCTTACTCCACCGACTACTTGCTAAGCCATTCTCCACACTGTAACTGGTATTTTCTTTTTCTTTTTTTTTTTTTTTTTTGAGTTGGAGTCTCACTCCGTCACTCAGACTGGAGTGCAGTGGCCGCTTCCAGCCACTGCAGCCTCGAACTGCTGGGCTCCGGTGATCCTTCCACCTCAGCCTTCCGAGTAGCTGGAACTACAGGCACATGCTACTATGCCTGGCTAATTTTTTATTTATTGTAGAGATGAGGTCTTGCCAAGTTGCCCAGGCAGGTCTCGAACCTGCGGGCTCAGGCAATCCACTCACCTCAACCTCCCAAAGCGCGGGATTACAGCCTGAGCCACTGAGCCTGGCGCAACTGATATTTTCTAAACCTCAGATAAAAGAAAAATCCTAACATGGCCTACAAGGTCCTGCCCTTGCACGGCCAGACACCAACTTACCTCCCCAGCCTTGTCTTAACTATGCATGTTTTCTACAGTAGGCTCAGGTTCTTTCAGGCTCTTTTACTCACTATGTTCCTTTTGGCCTTGCTGCTCTGACTTGTATGCTGTTCCCCTTCCTCTTTGCTATACATACTCCTACAAATCCTTCAGATCTCAACCAAATGCCAATTCCTTCCTTGACTTCAGTAGCCAGATCATACAAGCCTATAATAGAAATTCATAGTTCTATAGCTTCTTCAAACATTTCTTTGCATGTTCCTCCCCACTTTTAGTATTACTATCTGAGCTATAAGTTCCATAAAGTCAGAGACTATTAATTTTACATGCTACCCTCTTCCTTGCACAGCATATGGCACATATTTGGTGCTTTTTAAGTATTTTCTAGCAGGGCGTGGTGGCTCATGCCTGTAATCCCAGCACTCTGGGAGGTGGAGGTGAGAGGATTGTATGTTGTTGAGTAAAAATGGCAAATTACAGAATAACAGTAGTATGATCTCATTTCCAATTCAAAAAACCATATAACTGTGCCTGAAATGTATAAAATAAGGTCTGAAAGGGAACTGTTGACTATAGTTACCTCTAAGAAGTGATGGAAAATGGGAGAAAGAGGAACTACTTCCTTATATACCTATTTATGTGTTGTATGAAGTCTTGTCTACATAAATGTATTACTTTTATACTTTTTAAAAACTGTAACTACAAAAGAGCAACTTTCAAAATTTACCTTTGCAAGCTGAGTAGGATCAAACCGAAGAACCTTTTGGTTACAGCAGGGATAAATTCCAGTGCCAACAGTACTCAATGAACTTGCTGCAGTAGGATAAATCACTGTTTCTGAGTGGTATTGACAATGTGAAAATTCAACACAGAAAAAAGCCTGAATAATAGAAATATATCAAATCAATTATTTTTTCCACAATGAAGTTATAAATCTCAAAAACACATAAAGACCACATATTGCATGTTGCACTGAAATGTACATAAGATCAGCCTGGGCAACACAGTGAAACCTTGTCTCCACACACACAAAAAATAACCCCGGCTAACATAAGCGGCTGAGGTCTTCAGGAGGTCAAGATCGCAGTGAGCCATTACAGTGACTATGCCACTGCATTCTAGCCTGGGTGACAGAGTGAGACCCTAAGAAAAAAAAAAGTACAGAAAAGGCCAATCTATACAGACACAAAATTAATTGTCGTCAGAATCAGGAGATTACAATGAAATAGCGGCAAATGGGCACAAGGGATCTTTTTGAGGTGATGGAAATGTGTTAAAACAGTGGTGGTGATGGCTTTAAATTTACTCTTAACAGTGAAAAACTTCAAATGAGTACACTTAAAGTGAGTAAATTTTATAGCATATAATTCTACCTCAATAAAGCCATTAAACAGCAAAAAAAATCACTTTTCTCAAAATTCAGATGAATTAAACTGATCTTGATGTACATTTAATTTTACAATTGCCAATCACCTCAAAAGTTTTCCAAATAAAAGTCAAATGAAATGTTGCCTCACTTGGTTACTTCTTGATGTATTTTATAAGGTAAATATTTAGGGCTGGGCGCAGTGGCTCAAGCCTGTAATACCAGCACTTTGGGAGGCTGAGTTGAGAGGATTGACTGAGTCCAGAGGTTTGAGACCAGCCTGAGCAACTTGGTGAGACCTCATCTCTACAATAAATAAATAAGAAAAAATTAGCTAGGCATGGTGCACACGCCTATAGTTCCAGCTACTTGGAAAGCTGAGGCAGAAGGATCACCTGAGCCCAGCAAGTCAAGACTGCGGTGGCCGTGAGCATGCTACTGCACTTCAGCCTGTGCGACAGTAAGACTCCAACTCAAAAAAAAAAAAAAAAAAAGGTAAATATTTAGCATCTAATTAATAAAAGCTGTGAAGTAACTTTGAATCATTGGCTTTGGAAACTTTGAAAAAACTTATTAAGGGCTACTCGTAAATTTAACAATCAGGTTTCAGATGTTTATAAGTTGGTAAAATAGGGCCAGGCATGGTGGCAAAGGCCTGTAACCTCAGCTACACAGGAGGCTGAGGCAGGAGGATTGCTGAAGTTCAGGAATTCGAGGGCAGCCTGGGTAACACTGCCAGACCACTTGGCTACATGGCTGGGAGCGGGGTAGAGAGAGGTTATGCCAACAGGTCTGAGAAGAAGTTGGTTGGGATAGACCCTGAGTCTAATAGGTTGGTGTGAAGAAGGGAAACTGGGGCTCTGAGTGGTGAGACTATTGGATTCGGAAATACTACGGGACCCTAAAGGTTGGATTATGTTAGCTATTTGGGCAGGAGAGAGCATCCTTGAGCAGGCAATACCTTACTTACACCTGAAAGGGATGACACTTTTGGGCCTGTGCAGGGGACACCATCTGTGGATAATGATAATGATGGGCTTTGAGAATAGGAGATGCTGAAAAGGTGAAATCATTTTTTCTAGAGAGGACCAAAGCATGTGCTGAGTCATTTTGTCTGGTTGGGAGAGCTCTTGAGAGGGCAACACCATTACCTGGTAGAAGGTGGAAAGTTTGTGGAAGACAGCACATGCCAGGAGATTGGGGAAAGACCCTAGAAGTTGTTATTGTTTCTGGGAGGCGAAGATCCTGTGCAAGTGGTGGTAGTGCATCCTAAGAGGTAGGTGGTATCATTGGATGAGGGTGATCCCGTTAGGCCTGGGTGAAGAAAGCCTTGAATAGGTAATACCATTAATCTCTGTTTGGAGGACGACCAGAGAAGGTGAAAGAGTGATGTCACGGACTGTGTGAATCCACTGGGCTTTTGGGAGGTACTCTGACTGAGTACTCTGAGTACTTGATTCTTTTGGGGAGGACTCTGAAACAGCATGAAAGGCCATAGCATTGCACCCTGAGTGAGCCCTTGTTGAGAGAGTTCCTCACTGTGAGCGACTCTGAGAGGTGGTAGCACTGAATAAGACACAGTTAGGGAAGGGAAGGAATTCTGAGTGAGTATAGGTTAAAAAAAGAATTGGCAAAATAATTTTTAAAAAACCCCAAAATTTATAATTCTAAGGACTGATTTTGAACATAAAAGCATAACAGTCTAAATTTCAGAATTGTGAATTGTTAGTTTCAATTATAATTTTCAAATAATTTTTTTTCTTTTTTTTAAGTTGGAGTCTTATTCCATCGTCCAGGCTAGAATGCACTGGCACGCTCATGGTCATCCCAGCATTGACCTGCTGGGCTCAGGCAATCCTTCTGCTTCAGCCTTCCAAGTAGCCTGAACTATGGGAGTGCACTGCCATGCCTGGCTAATTTTTTCATTTATTGTGGAGCCGAGGTCTTGCCAAAATGCCCAGGTTGGTCTTGAACCCCTGAACTCAGGCAATCTTCTCATCTCAGTCTCCTAAAGAGCTGGGATTACAGACTTGAGCCACCATGCTCAGCTAATAGTGGTTTTTAATTTAAAAATCCTGAGAGTCTGATAAAAACTATAAGGTACACATTCTCATATACATAATATTTTGTATATAAACTATTTTATGAGTTTATGAACTCTTCATAATAAATATTATAAATTAATATTCAATTTGCTATAAAGAGGAAAAATATCTCTCAAATTTTCTGCATTCTGACATGCTAATCAAGTCAGGTTTTAGAAGATTGATATCCTTGATTATTATAAGTGATACTCCAGGCAGGGTGTGGTGGCTCACACCTGTAACCTCAACACTTTGAGAGACTGAGATGAAAGGATCACTTGAGGCCAAGAGTTTGAGAGCAGCCAGAGCAACATACCAAGACCCTGTCTCTACAAAAAATTTTTAAAAATTAGGCAGGTGTGGTGGTATATACCTATAGTTTTAGCTATTTGGGAGGGGGGGCAGGAGGATCACTTGAGCCCAGGAGTTTGAGTTTACAACGAACTATGGTCATGCCACTGCATCTAACCTGGGCAACCCTGTCTCTTAAAAAAAAAAAAAAAAAGTGATACTCCAATTGTGAGGAGAACCACTGCATACCTATTAGACTAGCAACAACAACAACAAAAACCCTAAACCTGAATATCAATTACTACTAAGATGTGACATAGCTGGCAGGAATGCAAAATTGTTCAGGGACTTTGGAAAACTGTTAGGCATGGTAAGTGTTAAACAAACCTACTTCTAGGTTAATTACCCAAGAGAAATAAATACCCATGTTCACATGGGTTTGCATGAAAATGTTTATAGCAGCTTTCTTCATAATGGCCCCAAACTAGAAATACTACAAATGTCCTTCAGCTGGGGAATGTCTGGACACACTGTGATATATTAATACAAGAGAACATAGCAGTTGAAAAATCAAGCTAATTCATGAATCAATGTGGTGAAGTTTCACATTTTTCTAAGTGAAAGAAGCTAGACTCAGAAAGCTAAACACTGTATGATCCTATTTATAAGACGTTCTGGAAAAAGCAAAACTATAGAGTCAGAAAGCAGATCAGTGGTTGCCAAAGACTAGGGTGGGAGAAGAAACTGACTAAAAAGGGGGCAAAAGGGAATTCTTTTTCATTTTATTTATTTTTTCGAATTGAAGTCTCACTCTGTCGTCCAGGCAGGAGTGCAGTGGCACAATCATGGCTCACTGCAGCCTTGAGTAGCTGGGACTACAGGCATGTACCACCATACTGGCTAATTTTTTGATTATTTTAGACATGAAGTTTGGCTATGTTGCCCAGACTGGTCTTGAACTCCTGGGCTAAAGCAATCCTCCTGCCTCTCAAAGTGCTGGGATTATAGGCATGAGATACCATACCCAGCAGAATTCTTTTGAAGCAATGGAAGAGTTATATCTTTGATTGTAGAGGTAGTTACATGACTGAGTTTGTCAAATCTCACAAAAAGGATGAATTTTACTCTAGATAAATTATACTTCAATAAACCTGATTTTTAAGAATTATGAGACCTTATAGAACCCACTGGGTGGAACCTTACACAGTTTGAAATTCTACTGTGATGCTTTTGAAGAGCTGTTCTTTCTTTCCCTCTACTGAAAATCATTACCCAAGTGAGAGAGGAAAATTACTGGGAGGAGGGAGAGGAAACTTTAGGGATTCATAAGATACTATATATAGAAAACTATAGATCTATACATAAGAATAATTAGGAATGACTGTGATTTGTAAATACCTATTTATTCCATAAAAGTGTTTGTTATAGGTTCCTTCAAGAGACAAGCTTTAATATTATGCTTTTATTATAGACTTCATTTATAGAAAATGAATAGACTTTTTTTGAATAAAACTGTTATAATAACAAGGGCACATATTGATAGCATCCTATCTTCAAAGGTGTTTCTGAATTTCTACAGAAATGTTAGAAACAATGTCAACAGAAAAAACAGTTTAGTTGGAAATTAAAGGTCATAATTTTTTCTTTTTCCATTGAAAAAAGTGATTTAGTCACTTAAAACCTGTTGCTTTTCTAAAAATTTGACAAAGCATTGATTGTTTCAGAAATGACAAAAAGAGAATGAAAAACAAGGCAGCTAGAAATAAACAATGTTTTAACAGAACCATTGCTTTTGCTACTGGTTTCTTTAAAAAGATGTTGGATATTGTCCAAACACATCCGAACATACTAATTAAACAGCAGATAGTAAAATAACTTTGTTCTTAATGTTTGCAAAGCAGGATATTAAAAAAAAAACTCACCTGATAACATCTTGAACAAGTCAGCCAGTTGATTGTTCCCCACAAGCGCCAATATACATCTCTCCAAGATTTTAATTCTTCAAAAAGACTATTCAAATACTCATGAACATCCCATGTCTTATCTCTGGGGAAAGAGTCTCAGTTTTATAAGCAAGTAATATAAGCAATTTGTCTTAAACAGAGCTTTTAAATTTATGGCTTATTTCCAAAAATATTCCTCAAATGATAGTATCGTGTGAACTACACTGAAAGGCAGACACAATTTCACTTGGGAGTTTGTTTACTCTGTAGACAACAGAAAAAGGTATGAAAGACTGAATGAATGCCAAATTATTTTGCTAAGCTAGAGAAAAGATTAAAAATTAAATATAGTTTTAGCAGGCCAACAGTTGGAAATTAAGCATGTGTTGTTAAATGGAAACTATTTTAAATTGCATGTAAGACAAGTTGTTACTAATTTTTTTGCTAATCATTCTAAACATTTTATTACTGTATTAGTTCTCTGCATAATTTTCAAATAGCATTTTTTAGTAATTGGGCAATACAGAATATACAATCAAATCTTTGTAATACACTTTTTTTTTTTAAAGTCAGAGTCTCACTCTGTCATCCAGACTGGAATACCAAGTGGCATGATCACGGCCACCACAGCCTCAACCTGCTGCGCTCAGGTGATCCTTCTGCCTCAGCCTTCCAAGTAACTGGAACTACAGTACGTGCCACTACACCTGGCTAATTTTTTGCTTTATTGTAGAGACAAGGTCTTGCCAAGTTGTACAGGCTCGTTTTGAACCCCTGAGCTTAAGCAATCCTCTCGCCTCTGCCTTCCAAAGTGAGCCACCACGCCCAGCTTACATTTTTTTAAATTGAATAATGTAAAATTTAGAACTATCAAAGGCTTAATTGTCACGGTCATATGCAACTCAGGTTCCTATTCTTTTGAAGTCACTATTTTAATGTTTTCTAACTTTTGCTGTTTTTGGCTTAGCTCAACAAATAACAAAATGCTATAATATAATTACAAATTACATAGGCACACTTATCTTAAAAGTAATTTAACAATTTTATTTTTTCTGTCAGAGTCTCACTCTGTCGCTGGAGTGCAGTGGCATGATCATGGTTACTTTAGCCTTGACTTGCTGGGCTCAGGCAATCCTTCCACCTCAGCCTTCCAAGTAGCTGGAACTACAAGCATGCACCACCACGACTGGCTATTTTATTTATTTA